>BMAO01036342.1:0-12507 GCA_019973975.1 Trichonephila clavata | reverse complement strand
CCAATCAATTGAAATCTCTTTTGAAGAAATGGAAAGTGAATCTTTTTTTGTACAATCATGTCTTTGGTTTAGTCGGGGTAATGTATTGAACAAGTTTGTGTTTGGAATGAAGCCAACTTTTTTTTTAATGAGTAGGGATAACATTTTCTTGAATTAGACTAAAAGGAATGGTTATGTCAGTTGATGTTTCGGACAGATATAACTCAACATATTAATGAACTAAACTTAAGATCACAATGAAAAAGTCAAACAGTGCTTCTACTTTTTGAATATTGGAAAGGCTTGCTACAAAATTAAATTCATTTTTCCCGTGTTATTAATACTAGTACCTTCAAGTGCTACCCAAATATTAAAACACTTGCAAATACATCAACCCTAGACAAAGATTATCTTCAAAGCTAAGTTGAAGCACTTAAGGAGGAGTTTTGTAAAAGATGCAAAGACTTTGAAACTTGTATGCCTAGATTTTCCTTCTTAATCCAACCTAAGTCCCATTAATAATCCCAATCGATTGGTCAATTTTTGAGTAATTTATAATTTTGAGATGGAACTAACATCTTCAGAATTATGGAAAACAAAATTTAGGGAATCCCGGGGGATGATAACTCTAGCAATAAATCAACAGCTGTTTGAAATTGCTGGATGTCATTTCCTGAACGAATGAATTGTTTAAAAAAAATAGCATGTGCTCTGCTTTCCACTTTTGGTGCTACATATCTATGTGAGCAAATGTTTACTCATTTGAAACATATTTTGAGTCCTCTAAGAAATTGTTTTAACTGTTGAATACTCAGAATCCTGTGTCGAACAATATATATCTTTAAATGATGCGTAATTAACTTATAATAAAACTCTAAATTTGTTTTTTTGACCTCTATTTCCTGATTCTGCATGTATTGTTGAGGGAATCGAATTGTTCCAAAAATTTTCTATTGCATGGCACGCTGAATCCTGTTGGTTTGGCACACCACAGCTAAAAGGTTACCGACCCCTGATCCAGGGCCGATCCTAGCAGGTGTGCAGCTCGTGCACCGCACGAGGGCGGCCAATACAAGGGGCGGCCGCAGGCCGCCTATAATTCTATAGATCAAGCAAAAATTTTTGCGAATTTCTCAAAATAATTTTTTTAAAAAAATCGAATAAATATGTTGACTAGTTGTTGAAAAATCAACATAAGTCCGGATTTCCCGATAGCATAACATAGTTCAAGAAATCTAGAGTTAGTGTAGAGTTCACTAGTCCATTCTCCATTAATGCCTACTCTTTATACATATCCTCCATTTCATAATTAAAATTCGAGGCAGAGCCGGCAATACCGCAATAGAGAAAGTATTTTTTTGTTTATCAGTGGAACTAGTGTTGCATTGGATCGATGCTTAACAAATGCATCTCAAAAATGATTTTTGCGAAAGTTACTTTTCGAAAGCATCTATAATATGGTTTATATTACCTAAGACACGAGTGTGTAAATTCAATATGCATTTAGGGAAGTTAAAAGTTTTCAATTTAATAATAGCTTTACAATTTTGAAAAACAAAATAGTTGAAAGAAGTGATTTTTGTGTCAATGGTTTTACAACGCTTATACACAATGCCCAATTTCCTTTCTAGTGTAAGTGTTGTACCTCTATTAAAAGGCAGTTTCTTGTTGCTTTACTTGGTATCAAGTTATTTGAGAAAAAATCTTGCAGCTTCTTTTGATCAAATTATTTTTATTGGCAATGCCTGCTAGGAAAACACTTCATCTAGTATTACTAATGTTAACGAAATTCTTAATTTCATTTTTATGTTGTATGTACTTAATGGTACTTTAGTACTATAGTTAAAAAAATGCGGGTTTTATGCATTTTCTTAAAATCATAAATGTTACACGACAGCATATAATCAAATAGGCATATCAAGAGATTCACAACATAGCACTAAAAATAGACATTGAAGTTAATCATGATATATATATATATATATATATATATATATATAAATTTCATGTCACCTGATCCACTTAGCCCGCTACCGTGTTCACTATTTTTCTACGTTAGCAGCAAGGGCTAGGAAAACTGGACCCATGTCCGGGGCGGCATTTGGACCGAATTTAAAAAGTACATTTTTTTTGTTTCAAAAAAATTTATATGAAAATATTTTCTGAAATATTATTATTCATGCTTTAGAAACCTGGTACACATAATCATTTTATAGACTTAATTGAAATGCCGACCGCTAACTAATAAAATTTGTAAACTACTACATTTTTTGTAAAAGCGACTATATCTTTTATAAAAAGGGCGATAACACACATTTGTAAAAAAGACTTTATCTTTTGTAAAATTATACTAGGGGGCGATTTGTTGTAGCAAGTAAATTGGCACCCGGCCTCGGGATACAGGTATAGATACGCTTATCTTAGTATGATTTTCACTGGCCTGATATAAAGGGGAAAACGGTAATTATTTTGTTTTACTTATGGTATTACTACTTTAAGGATGACTCAAATGTGCACAAGACAGAATATTTCTTTTAGAGCAACGTTCAGCAAATTCCAGTTCTTTAATATTTCATTTTATGTACAATTAAAAATTACGTCTGCTAAAACGTTATCGTTTACACTTTCTTATTTATAAATGTGTCTTGGTGGGAAAAATTACTTGCATTTACATGCACATTTAAATATTTTATTGGCTTACTGATAAATTTATTGTTAAATATGTATTTGATTTATCTTTTTTGCGATGTCAGTTATATATTAGTATTTAGTATTGTGAATTTGGTATTATATTTTAAGTATATTATTTATTTATTTCGTACTGTATACGTTTGATGTCTGTTTTCTTATGTGTTGAACTTGAATGGTTCAAAGCTGATGTGTATGTTAAATCAAGAAATTTGATACGCTTTCTCTTATTTTCTTATGTCACTCTCTCCCTATTGGGAGTGAGGTCAGAATGGACATTCTTCCCCCACACAACACAGAATGTTCGGTGTCAGCTAACTTAAAGGGGACAGAGGCAATTAGAATTTTTGGGAAGATATCAAGCAACTGGAGCTGTTTTATTTTACTCTTGAGTAAAGTTACTTGACTTGTGATCGTTGCTATCAACAGACTCCTTTTCGAAGAAGGCACAAATCAATCTCTTTCATTTAGATCGTATAAAATAGCAACAGGTAATTATGTTTTTAATTTTGAATTATTTATTTTTTAAGGTATACATTAAAATACACACATTCTGTAGTACCTCCTGTAAGATACACTTTGAAATAGGCTCATTTAATGTTGATATCGTTCTCTTAGAATATGGACCTTATCTATTTACCTCTCATTTAAGAACATTCAATTAAAGTGAAACTAAATAAATAATTCAAAGATAAGTTAAGAGAAAAATAAATGATTTTTTTTTGGTAAAATTTTAGGATCTCAAAGACAAGAGAGAGAGAGAGTAGTAGCTTATGTTTTTCTTTAAATAAATCAAATAAAGTGTTAGCCTAATAAATCAATGTAACTTAATAGGGTAAGTACTTATCAATGTAAACACTGTATGTTTGACGCTTCTATTTATAGACAAAACAGAATGTGTATAATAAAGCTATTGTATACCTCATAGACTCGCGTTTTCTTTGGATTTACATAAAAATAAAAACGCGTGCTTAGGCTGACACAATGCAAAGGCTTTCAAAAAGATTCGTACAATAGAGTATTTTCCGTAACTTTCTGTAAATACAAGATTTTACTGCTCATTTCAAACATTTATTCATTAATAAAACTTTTTCAACTAAGAATTTTAACTTTTCATTAACTTCAAAATTAAGGGGAAAAAAACCTGTAACTAATGTACTTATTTTGGACATGATTATTTAAAGAAAGATATACTGAATTTCTCTCTCTAATTAAATTAATTTGCTTAGCATTAAAGGATAAAATACATAATGTCTGGTCTTGTGGGTTTAAATTTCTGGAATTAAGACATATTGTGTAGGTTCCTTATTTGGAGGTACTATTATATTTTTACCATATTAAGTTAAGTGTTAAAGAATATTTTATTGTATTACTTTTATGAAAAAGCGGATTATAAAAATAATATATTTAGTTTAATAAAATATCTTTGGTTTATATACATATATAAATTGCGTAAAAAATAAATTCACGTAAGTGAACAACGATTTTAACTGAAAAGTCCACTGAACTAAAAGAAAACTAGCTTATTTTAATATCAATGGAATTATTTTGTATATGTACCCATAGTTATACTTAAGAGTATATGAATCATAAAATTTTATCTTTGAATTAAATCCAAATAATATTGTTGACGCAACCTTTTTTTCGTAAGAGAGCTTCCATTTTCGGAACTAGACATTGCACAATCTTCATAACTGTTCCCAGTATTAAAAAAATTTTGCTTCATTTGTCTTGTTTATTGTAAATTTGGATTTTTTTTCCTGGAATTTTTCATCATGAATCATTTTTCTGAATCATCAAGTTAAGTCAATATAACAAATGCGTTTTTAGATGGGTTTTTTTCTCTCTCTCTCTTTATACAAAAGAAGTTTAATAATATTATTTTGTAATTATGGTATATTTTTTAAGTAATTGCATTACTGCTGATAGAAATATCGAAAAGGCATTTCTTAAAAATTCTTTCAGAATATTTAAAGTTTGGGAATTAGGTCAATAATAGGTGAGTTATTTAAATGTTTCCTTCTTTTTCTCAATCAAAAAATAAATTTAGCACCATTATTTCATTATTATAAATTTATTTTCAAATGAGACTGCATGTGTTAAGATTTAAATGTTATTAAAAATATTTCGAAATTACATTCTTTGCAGAAGCTGAATGAGTGAGTGAGTCAATCTTAACGTCCCACTGTTCAACTACACGAGGGCTATCGGGGACGGTCCACGTAATTTTGCAGAAGCTGAAAGACGGAATTTTGTTCGAATGAGAAATATAATGTATTTCATATTATTATTTTAAATATTGTTGTCTTTTTGAGTATTTTTATAAGTGTTAATTTTGGTATTTATTATGATTATAAATTTCTAGTGTTATATTAATAAGAAAAAAGGAAAGTGTATTTTTTCTGTAGGAGCAGTATAGATAGAACATTATATTGTTTATAGATTTAAATTTATATAAACCCCTTCTATCTTCTGTGCGTGCTATGTATAGATGTATATGTGGGAGGATATTTAAATTCAGACTTAATAATTTTAATTTTGAAAAATCTTACGTTTGAATAAATCAAGGTAACGTGATATTGATTAATTTAAATGTTAAGTTTAATTACGCCACAGCTATAATTTACAGATTTACATTGAAAAATTAACTTAGTAATTAGATTATTAGAGTCCAAGTTCTGTTATTTTGTGAGGGAGGAGTTTCTGGCGTTCGTCTTCGGTGAAATTTTCAGACCATCTCTTTCTCTCCCCCTGCCCTCTCTAGGCTTCGGGGATGACAGCGGTTCCCGTGTCTTTGGCTTCGAATTACATCCGGTTGATGGGCAGAGAGGGGTTTAAGACAAGACCACGCAATATTTTTAAGGGTGCAGGTGTAAATTTCACGTAGGGTGACCATACCCACAAAGAAGCCGAATCACAGCTGTGTTGCGGGAACGTCACAATGCATTAAACATAAATTAAAAGAAAGAGTGTTTCAACGAAAGTAAAATAGGGACTTTTTTATTCTCTGTTTTAAATTTACGATAAGATTTTGGAAAATCTCAAATATATCGAATTTTAATTCAAATGAGTCAATTTTTGATGAATTAAAAAAATTTTGTATGAAAGCAAAGCAATTTATCAATTATTTTTATACTTTCCCTACTTAATTGATATCTATGTTGTTGAAAATTTTAGAATGTCCGAGGGAGGGCATAAAAAAACTAACAGGTGCCCATTATAAAAGAATAAGACTCGAAAAACAAGCCCATTTTAAAAAAACAGGCTGAAAGTTTACTGAATTACTTACAAGACACTAGGAAAAAAGGAAAGCAGTATAGAATCAGATTTAGACTTTCATGATTAGGATGTTGCAGATCAAATCAACAGAATAGATAGTGGCACTGCTGTTGTAGGGTGAGTAAGTGAATATTAACGTCACACTCTTCAGCTACACGAGGGCTTTTGACGTCGGACCTCGTCATTTTGAACCATGGTTAAGTGACGAGGACGACACCTGAGGTAGCCCCTCTCCTAACTATCACACACCAAAGGGAGGACATTTGAGTTCTCGAGAGATTTAACATGCATCGCTCCTCTACACAGCGAGTTTTTAGTGATACTGGGCTCGAACTCGTGACATGCCAGCCATGATCCGATACCTTGACCACTAGGCTACCGCGGCCACACTACTGTTGTAGGAACTCCTCCAAAAAAATCCTAAAATCACAATACTCTAACAATAATATTTAGTTCAGATCTAGGAACCTGGTCAGCTATTCTATCGGACGCCGTTAGATGTTTTTTTATTAAAAGAAGGACCCTCTAAGCCATTGACAAAGTATAATTTTCCTTATGACGACGCCTGTCGAACATTTAACTCATATTGTTACGCCAAAATTTTCAAAAACGGAGAAAAGGTAATGCGTAAATCTTTAATCTATTACAAAAAACTGTGGATATTGTTTTTGTAGCAAACTTTTTGTCCGTGTCATTAATTCTCTTTCCACGGAATATTTTAAAAGTTGGAAACATCACGTTAATATTTTAAAAGAACATGAAACATCAAAAAACCATAATCAAAGCAAGAAGTCTTGGATGGAATTCAGTCAGCGATTACAATGCTCTAAAACAATTGACAGTGACTCGAAAAGACTTACTTCTGCGATTATTGGTGCGATTTGCTTCTACGTATTGTAGCAACGTTAAAGGTACTGGTTCAAAATTGCTTAGCCCTTCGGGGTAAGTGTGACAAATTAAATTTGTCACACATATTGCAAATTTGGACAAATTTAATTCCAATATATAATGGTAATCTTATACAAATAATTCAATTACTTGCTAAGTTTGATCCAGTAATAGTGGAGCATCCTCGAAGAGTGCTAAAAGGGGAAGAAGCTAAATACACTATCTAGGGAAAAATACTCAGAACGAAATAATTTCTCTTCTACATGAGAATTTTAAACTTCATATTGCTCATAAAAGTGAACAAGCCAAATGTTATTAGATAATTTTATATTGCGCCTCTGATTTTAGTAAGATCGAACAAATGACATTTCTGGTAAGATATGCATGTATTGAGAAATCTTATCTTAATGAAGTTACCGTTAAAATAAAAGAATTTTTTAGGTTTCCTTCCAGTTAAAAGATTGATTGGGAAATAACTTTCATATTTAACAACTGAGAAACTTCAAAAATTAGGGTTAAATTTGCTAGATATGCGGGAGGCAGGCCTACGATAACGGAGCCAATATAAATCAGGGGTTCAATCCACAATCTACTTGTCATGTAGTAGTCACTCTTTAAATTTGATCGTTTGTGACATGGCAAAAGCATCCTTAGAAGCCTGCACTATCTCGACAAAGTTAGAGGTATGTGGCATTCGCTTTTTTTCTGCAACTTGTATATATAAGGAAAAATACGAAAAACCAATATGTTATTTCAATATGTTCATTCAATTTTTAGTTAACATACACTAATATTGGTCGTAACACGATCAAGTATAAGTAGTTATTAAGTTTTAGTGAAAGGTGCTGCCATTGATTTTTTGTTTAAATCAAAACTGTAGTGTATTATCTGTGATCAGTACAAAACTGTTATTTTATTCTTTTGATCCTTTGATATAATGTTCACTAACTCCTGTCCCTGGTTTCTGTTTCACATTTTAGAGGATAATACCCTCTATAAAAGCTCTTAATTAAATTTATGAAAGAATGAAATATTGCACAAGGTGTTTCCTAAAAGAGTAGAAAAATTTTTGGCATATTGTCACGCTAATTTAAAAAAGAAAACTCACATATAAGCATGTGTCCTGATGATTTGTTTCGGAAATAAGTACGAAATGTTTAAAAATTGAAACTAAATTTATTTTTTTAAAATAGATTTTCTTACAAAATTGAGAAAATTAACAGGTTTTTTTTTTTTTTTTTTTTTTTTTTAGATTCTCATTTTTACGAAGACCTTGAAGGGTGGTAAAAAAAATTTATTTTATGTAATTTGCTCTAATTTTTTAACAGGAATGGGTATTTTTTAATGAATAATCCATATTCTTACACTCAATAATTAAAAGTCTTGAAACATTTAAATTTTTATGTTCAACTTTAATTTGGCATGATTTATTATCAAGAATTGATGTATTGAGTAAAATGCTTCAAAATCCTAAATTAAACATCGCGGAATGCATTAAAGGCTTAGATAAACTTAAAAAATATTTAATTTTCCAAAGATCTGACGATATTTTAAAAATATTTCTTGATTCAGCAGCAATACTTCCTGCAGATATAGGTATTCATCCCAAATTTCCCATCTCGAAGCTATGGAAAAGGTTCGTTTGATTACAAAGCCAGTGATGAGCCAGTTTTTAAATCCCTTTCAGCAATTCAAGACTAATTTCTATTTTGCAATTCTTGATCATACGATCTCTTCAGCAAATGAAAGATTTACCTTATTATCTGAGTGGTAATTCAATATTTTGCTTCCTGTATGAGTTTCACAACATTTCTAATGATGACCTCATGAAAGCCTGTATGGATTTAGATATTAAGTTACAAGAACAGGAAGAAGGAAGTATTGTGAAAGATATAGATGGCATACATCTCTTTAATGAGATAACTTAATTCAAAGATATTTTTCCTGGTAAAAAACAGCCAACTGAGATATTAGAATTATAGTGAAAAATGATCTTATTCCCTGTTTTCCAAATTTTGCTCAAGCAATAAGAGTTTTTTTAACCTTACCTGTTTCTGTAGCTTTAGATGAAAGAAGTTTCAGTAAATTAAAATCATTAAAAATTACTTGAGAAATAGTATGACACGAGAAAGGCTTTCAGATTTGGCCATAATCTCAATTGAATCAGAAATCTCTGCAAAAATTTATTTAACCGAAACTATTAACTTCTCAGAAAGCCAGAAAAGTTATTTTATAGTTACAGTAAAATCCGGCGTATAACGCGCCCATATACTTTCTAGCTGCAATTGTTAGTTTTTAGGTATATTCACCGCGTACAACACGCACACCCTTTTTTGTGAAGAAAGCTGAACCACACGTGCGCAATGCTCTTATATATTTTAAGGTATGTGACTACCCTAAAATCGTGTGTTTGGTGAAATTTTTCGAAATTTTTTTTATGTTTTTATATTATAGCCCATATATTTAAGATTCCAAAAATACTTTATTTTAGTTCCTACGATATTTAGAAGCAAAGTTATAGCTTAATTAGTAAACCGGAAATGGAATTTTCGAAACCGGAAATGGGTATTTAAAGAGACATAAAATGTAAACAAATAGTTTGAACTCCTTTTTCGTGACTTTTAAGCAAGATAAACATTCATTACTTATTGTAAATACAGATCAAGGTATCCATTACTTATTTAATAATATTTTTTTTCCCATCTGGCAACTGTTTTTTTTAATTCAAGCTTGTTTTATTGAATGGCAATACTATTATCGTCTATACTTTGTTTACATTGCTCATTCGAAAGCGTTCTTTATTACTAGTTATTTTTGATATTTTTACAATTTATTCATTTATTTTATTTAATTTTAACGTTTTATTTCATTGTGAATAATTTCAAAATGCCGAAAACTAGATCAAAAGTGACTAGAAAGAGAAGGTTTTATGGAAACAGATTTACCAAGTCAGCACCAAACAGTAACAAGGCGTCGTCTGGAAGTGAAGCAAAATTGAGCACTAATGACAGTTTTGATGTGCCTGAACCTATATTTCATGGTTCTACAGGTAATCGAATTATTGATTTCCAAGCTTTATTGAGAATTATTTCAATCCTGTGTTGTCCGGAATGCTATGCAACTGGATTGAAACTAACAGAAGATTCCAGGGAAGGACTTTGCTCTAACTTGTGTGTGTCTTGCAGTTGTGGATTCATGACTGGCTTTACTTCTACCCGTACAGAAAATAAAAAATTCACTCTCAATACTTTATTGATATTTGGATTGAGATTGATTGGCAAGGGAATTCACAGCTGGTAAGAAGTTGCTATGTACTTTAAATTTGCCCTGCATTTCTAAAAACACCTTCAGAGCTCATGAACTCAAACTGCTGGAAGCAGTACAGTTTTGTTCTGAAGAAAATATGAAAGCTGCATCAACAGAAGTGCGAAATTTTAAAAAAAAGTACAAATTGTGGTGTTTCAGTAGATGGCACATGGCAGCGGAGAGGCCATATGTCGCTTAATGGTTGCGTCTCAGCTATTTCCATTGATACTGGGAAAATTTTAGATTTGGAAGTAATGACTCAGTATTGAAAAATGTGTGAAATGAAAGTGAAATCTGCGCATGAATGCTCAAACTATAAAGGATCCTCAGGAAATATGGAAGCTGTTGGAGCTTTCAGAATTTTTGAAAGATCATTGATAAAACGAGACTTGCAGTACACCGAGTACTATGGTGATGGGGATTCCAAGGGCTTTTTACAAGTAAAGAATATATATGGGGAAAACAGTGTCTCAAAACTCGAATGTATAGGTCATATACAAAAAAGAGTAGGCTCACGTCTAAGGAAACTAAAAAAGAACACCAAAGGACTTGGTGGAAAGGCAAACTAACTGATAAGTTTATCGATAAACTGCAGAACTATTACGGGATTGCATCCGTAGCAATGTTGGATGTCTCGAAAAAATGCAATCTGCTGTAATAGCTGTTTTCTTTCACTGCTGCTCTAGCAATCAAAATCCCATGCATGGGCAATGTCCTACAGGGAAAGACAGCTGGTGCAAGTATAAACGAGCATTATGCGATGAAAAAGTACACATAGACAAAACAACAGGCTTTCAAATTCAGTTATTAAAGTGATAAAGCCCACTTACTTAGCACTCTGTGATAAAGATTTGTTAAAAAAATGCCTCCATGGCATGACCCAAAATAATAATGAAAGTTTTAATAATGTATTATGGTCTATTTTACCAAAAGAAATTTTTGTTCACAAGAAAACTTTGTTTTGGGTTCACACATTGCTGTCCTATTATATAATTCAGGTTATTTAGGACTGTTGCATGTATTTAATTATTTAGGTATGGTAATTGATCCAATGATACTTAAAAACTACATGGGAATCGACACAGAACGTATTCAAAATCAAAACGCCAGCATTACCCTCAACAAAACTCTCCAGAAAACAGCAAAAAGCCAAAAAAGTCAAAATTAGCTAAAAATGAAGCTAAAGAAGGCTTAACCTATAAATATGGAGAGTTTTGAAAATGTTTTGTAAGTAGAAAAGTATTTATTTTGTGTTAAAAAATGTTTAATGTGTTTTACGAGAAACTTTTTCAATATTTTTCTTCACGATAAAGTTCACTATACAAATATTTTTAAGATAGTAAATTGAAATTTTTAGAACATGTTTTGTGTAGTTCTATCTGTGTTATGAATCAAAATCTAATGTCTGTATATATATATATAAATATTTAATTGCTTTTTTTATGAAAAAAAGCATTAATTTTTTTAAAAAATGAGTTTTTGCATACAATTTGGTGTATTTAAAAAACTTTTTCAAGTATTACAAATCTTTTGATACCTAACACAGATAAGATGTTATTTATGTGCTGTATAAATATTATATGAATAACTTATTAGAATTTTGTGTAAAAGATTTGTCGTAACTGCAATTTTTCACCAAAATTTCGCTAAAAACGACAATTGTTATAGTGTATAAAATTCTCAGGAAAACAGCAAAAGGTTAAAAAAAATTCCAAATAAGTTTTACATGAAATTTAAAGAGCTTGAGCTATAAATATGGTGAGTTTAAAAAAATGTACAATCAGTAGAAAATTTTTCACATAGCATTAAAATCTTTAAATGCATTTTCTGAGAAACTATGTTTTTCAATTTTTTTCTTCACGGTACGGTTGACTACAAGATTTCTTTTTAAGATATTGACTTGAAATTTTCAGGGAATCTTTAATTTAGTTTGATCTGTAGTCTAGTCTATAATCTAATACCTGTGTATATATTTATTTATTTTATTGCACTTTTTGTGAGAAAATAACATTAGTTTTTTGTAAAAAAATGAGTTTTTGCATAAAAATTGACATATTTTGAAAACTTTACAGAAGTATTATAAATTTCATAGTTATAATCACAGAAAATGATGTTATTTATGTACTGTATAAATATTATTAGAATATATGTATCAGAATTTTCAACACAATCCTTACCGTAATTGCAATTTTCACTAAAATTTCACTCAAAATTCCTATATTTCCAAAAATATTTATAACTTTGTAAAAACTGTGTTTGAATTCTTACTTTTATGTCCATTACAAATAAAAATATGTTTACATAAGTGAAATTTACATATTTCAAAAAAAGTGCTCCGAAGGTAGTCAATACCTTAAACTATTTTTC
>BMAO01036341.1:0-73757 GCA_019973975.1 Trichonephila clavata | reverse complement strand
AGTACAAGTAATATTGATGAAATTAAAATATGTGGATGTTGCATAGTTGTTTAATTTTAAAGCATAACTTTATTTTCATAAATATTTTATTAATTTCAGATTTTTAAAATATTTCTCATTACATAGATAGCCATGTTGCATGTGCTGTTTGTGTTTGATTTATTATATTATAAGACAGATGACTTATTTTTATTTGTATGTGTAGTAATTTTTATGAAAATTCTGCATTTTTGCAATTATTCTCAACTCTTTCAGATTAGACAAACTTTCATTAATGTCAATTCTATTTGAGTTTTTTAATTAAATGTCAAATTTACTATAACTTATTTTTCCAGTATTTTATTAATTTTCAAACAATTCTTCAGATTGTTATTATTAATACAATTTCTTTTTATCAATGTAAGGATGTTTTTGTTGAAATAATATATTTCCAAAATTATCATTTGGAATTATTATGCATTTTATTTTAGTATAAAATAAACATTGCATGTTTTTAAAATTGCTCATAAGGTTTCTATATCTTTGAACATATTTATCTTTACACATATGCTTAAATTTGGAACCATTTTCTATTGCTTTTTTTAACTGTATTATAATATCCAAAAAAAGAGGCCTTTTCTTAAGAGGCATAAATTTTTAATTTAGGCAAGGTATATGATTGATAATTTAAAGGATGTGTTTTTGTTCAAAACCTTGAAATGTTGCCTCATTAACAGAGTTTTATAACACATTAGAAATTATTAATAAAATAGCAAATTGAATATATATTTATAATCTAGGGTTTTAAGTGGCATCTTGGGATATGACTAAAAAGATGATAGCTGTTTCTTTATGAAAATAACTTTTAATGCACATAAGATGAACTAACCTGAATGTAAAAATATAGGTATATGTTATTTCTCTGACAAATACCACTAAATATACTACTCCCAACTAAGTTCTCATTGGAAGAAGAATAACATAACTAAGCTCATCTGCTTTCCGTCATCCATCAAAACTCCTGTTGCTACACCCATTTCTGTATGATTTTGGGTAGTGTCTGTGTAGGGACATGACTGAAAGGATGACAGTTGTTTCTTTAAGAAAATATTAACATTAAATACATTGGATGAAAGACTACATATTTGAAGTAAAGCTATTTTTCTCTCAAGTGCACCTAAATATACTATTTTCAACCAAGTTCTTATTGGAAAAGAAATCACATGACAGTCTTCTTTCAGTCATCTCCACAATCCAGCAGAGAAAGATAACTTCACACATTGGCTTCCTTTTGGCTATTCCTTTCACTTTTCTATTTCCTCTTCTAATGGCTATCAATGCTATCTATGGATTTCTTCTCACCATCCCCATATGAATATGTATATTATTTTCAAGGGCAAAGCTTAAAATGACAGATTTATTTTTAAAATGAGGTGTTTTGATTGGATTTTATAATTATATTTCCATAATGCTTGATTTTTAATATATAGACAAGCTTTGCCTTATGTTATTATATAATGAAACATTTTAGTAATATTATTTATTTCATTTGAATTTTGATGTTTCATATTATTGTGCTTTCAGTATTGGACCACATTTCAATCCAACTAACTCTTCCCATGGAGGAAAAGAAGATCTAATAAGGGTAAAGTTATATTCTTTGTGAAGTTATAAAGTGTTTTGGATTTGTATATTTTAATTTATTATTTTGAAAAACGTAGAAGTCCAGTTTGAATTAACACAGCCACTATTAATAAACCCTTAAAATTTGTATTTTACTTCAGCTACTCATCTTGAGGGTTGTTTTATTTTTTTCACTAATCAAATGCTTTTCTAGTTTCTTTTTATTTTTTTAATTTGATTTATTATGTGTTACATCTCTTATCATACAGTGAAAAATCAGTCCAATTTGCAGAGGAATACAAAAGCATGGCAAAGAGAAATTCATTTAAAATATAATTAAATTAAAAATAATTTAGGGACTGTATGTAAAGTGTGCAATGATTAAGGATATACAATGAACATAATTAGTATTTATTTTACTGCATTATGTGCAAAAGATAAAGTTATTGTTACCTTTTCATTATTTTGTTGGATATTCCAAATTTGTAAAGGTTAATATTTATTGAGATCGCGTTCTTTTATAATGGGGGATGGCAATTATTCAATCTGTATATTTAGCTTTCCCTGTTTCTACTTTGTAAATTTATGTAAAAAATTGTGTATTTAGCTATCTACCCCCAATTACTATATTTAATAGTTTTTATATAAATTATTAATTTTATAGCCATATTTACATAAACAATGTACGCCAGGATTTATTTTTGCAATGTACATGCCTGATGTATATTTTAACTTTTGATAACCGATGAAATGTTTATGAGATATAGAATTAGATAAATTAATATTTCAGTTTAGTCTTAAAATAAATAAAATTTTACATTTTTAGCAATTACTGATTAATAATTTTATATAAATTCTAGAAGAGCAGAGAAGTAATATGCCTGTATAACAGAAATACAAATGATGTCATAAAATCATAACTTTTAGCATACTTTTGTAAGTTTTGCATTTACATTATATCTCAATGCATTTGATTTTGTATTTAAATGCATCAATTAATTGTTTGTTCATTTTTTTTTTTTTAAAAAGAATTGACTTTTTACTATTTGTTTTATGTTGCATGTAAGAAGTGAGCAATTTAAATAATTGGTCTTTCTGTTTAATGATAATGTAATTTTTCTGGGAAATTATCTTTCTGCTTTTCATTGGAGATATTTATTTATCTTTAAATTTTGGATTAGGAAATAAGACATTTTTATTTTGTAACATGTACTTTAGTGCTTTTTTTCCTAACATTTGGTTATTTTATTTAGAATTATCATAATAGATGTTTATCAGTAAATTTTAAATAAGATGAATTTTATAGGATTTTTTTCCCTTTGTGATATTTTTTTCCTAACTTTGATCCACTGTTCTTAAATGTTTTTGAAAGTAGAATTTCTGTAGTTGCATTTGCTAATATTATAAAAATGATAAATGTAGTTCTTAAAATAAGTTATTTTAATTCTGATGTTTAATTGTAATTATCTAAAAATTTTCTTTGAAATTATTACTTTTTGTGTGTAATCTTTAGAGTGTTTTTATAAATGTAACTAAACTTGTATTATGAATTATAAATGATAAACAAAATGAATGCCTTTGATTTTATCATCTATTACTTTTGATTAATATTGTCTTTCACATATTATCTCTTTATCCAGTATATCAAGTAAAAGTATCTTACATGTATATATAGGTATATTCATCCCCCCCCCCTTTTTTATTTTGCAAATTGACACTTTCTGTGTGATGAAAAAATGGCATAATTCTATCAATCTTTATGAGAGAAAACAAGTATAGCATCATTTTATTTTCCTTTTTTCAAAGTGAAATTTGACCCTCAGAATATCATGGATCATCAATCTGCTAACTCTTTTCCCTCTTTTGTAAATATTATTTCATTAATGTTTGTCCTTTCTGTCGTTTATAAGCTGGGAGATAAATCCTAACATTTTATTTCCTTTTTAATGCAAATTTTATTTTTTATACTTGAGTATGCATGCACACTCTTTTGTTTTTATTAACGTTTGTTTTGTTTCATTTGTACCACTAAAATTTCTTTTTTTTTTTTTTACTCCTGAAATAAGCAGAAAATATAATTAAATGATAAACCTTAAAAGCTTTTTACATTTTGGTTAAAAAGTTTAATAATCTATTCATAATATTCATGTCTTTTAATAGCATCTGTTTTATTGTTACATGGTGGATCATTCAAATCTACGAAAGTTCCAGATAAATTAACTGGTGGATTCTTTTGGAGTAAATCATAACTTATTCTCGAACTATTCAGTAATTACAACAGTTTTAATGAACAAGAAACAACACATCTTTAATAAATCAATACAAACGTTGACTTTTTCTGATGACATTGATATTATTGATTGAACACCCACTGTACTAGGACAAGGCTTCTTTTTAGAAAAAGTGGCCCCCAGGATGAGAATAGGACCAAATACATGACTTGTACTAAATCATGTTTTAACAACTCCCACTTTTAAATTGTAGAGTATAATTTTGAAGTTGTTGACAGTTTCACTTATTTAAGTTCTGAAATTAGCACTAGGAACGAGTATACTACTGAAATCCAAAAAAGAATTACTATGGCTAATAGATGTCTAAATGTAATAGGAAAATGTATGAAATTGAGTGTATTCAAAAGAAAGACAAATGTTCTATTGTATAAAAGTCTTTTAAGAGCAGTATTAACTTATGCATGGGAAACTTGGTTCATGTCTCAAACAGATGAGAACATGTTAAGTATCTACAAAAGTAAGATTTTAAGAATTATTTTTTGGAGGAATTCAAGAAAATAGCATGTTGCAAAAAAGATCAAATTTAGAACTCTATCACTCATATAAAGAATATGATATCATTAACTTTATCAAAGTACAACAAATTAAATGTGCAGGCCATGTCAGAATGGATGAAGACCACACTGCTTAAAAAGTCTTCAATGCCCAACGGATTGGCACACACAGAAAAGGCAGGCCAAATCTAAGACAGATTAGAAAAAGACTTCCTAGTTTTGAGAACTAAAAATCGTAGTACACTAGCAGGAAGAAGGCCAAGGCCCACCCTGGGCTGTCAAGCCACTGAGGAAGGAAACAACACAGGCAACTTTCTCAGTAGCACAGATTCAAAGTTCACACAGCAATACAAATTCATAGTCACAGTATCACATTAGCACAGTTTACTTTCAGTTGCTCTCAAGCTTTGACTGGCTCATTTTTTCTCTATGTCATTCTTTGATAGTCTAGCCTCGGTTTCTGGGTCTTTCTTAAGAATTAACCATCCTGCAGCTTTCTGAACTTTTCTAAGTTTTGTCACCAAAGTGTTGTCATCAAGTTCACACCTATTCATTTAACTGTTATTGAAGAAATGATCTCACTTGACCTCCAAATGATCTTTCTGGCCACACTAATGTTTTGGATGAGAAGCAATCTGAAATTTTTCTGCAACAATATATATATATAATATTGCTGAAATAAAGTATTTCTGCCTCTTAAGAGTTCATGTGTGCAAAATACTAGAAAAATAAAATACTAAAACTTTCTGTGATTTGTTTGATGATAAATTTAAGTAAAAATAGACATAAAAGTATTTTTTCTCTTAAAGGAAATAAATTATCTTACTTTTTAAAATTTATTTTATTTTTGAGAGAAGTCTAATGATTATCTTTAAATGTAGTAATAATAAAATTAATAATGTTGTAGATATAAAATTGAATATTCTTGTTATTTTATTATTTTTCAGCATTATGGAGACCTAGGGAACATTGTTGCTGACCCTAATGGTCGTGCCAGCTTTAGGATTCAAGACAGTATCGTAAAAGTTTATGACATTATTGGTAGATCTATTGCTGTTTCTGCTGATAAAGATGATTTAGGAAAAGTTGAAAATCCATTGTCTGCAGTTGATGGAAATTCTGGAAAATGGTACACATTTTGCATTTTTTTTTTTTTGTATTAAAAAATTCATTGAAATATAAATGTTAAAGTTGACTGTATATTTAATTATCACATAATACATTAAGGTATTTTTCATGATCTTACCACTTTAAAGTTTAGTGAACACTAAAACCTTGGAATTTTGATATAAATTCTCTATTTTAATTCTTGAAAAAAATTACTTTTTTTGTAATTGTAAAAAACCATTTGTTTAACATTGTCTTGTGGACTCTATGATACAAAAATTATACAATTATTGTATTTAATGATGGAATTAGCTTACCCAACTTTGTGTTAACCAAGTAAGATATGTCCTAACTGGTTAACAACAAACGAGATTCTGGTGAAATCGTTTTGCACACAGCCCGTCAATTATTTTATGACAAAGGTGCACCAACTCATCAAAAGCATGCATATCATGATAAATCAAAGTTATTGATTTTGCTTAAAGAATTGATTTTAATAATGTATTGACAATGTTTATTATGTGTGTAATAATCAATAGAAAAATTCAGCTTGAATGTTGATAATGTATCTGATAAAGAAGGTATATTAACTAGTCAGTATCATCTATGCATGTATAAAAAAAGTTAAAATTACATTATGCTTACAGATTATTCATGCGGCTATACTTACAGTTCATTTTTTAGTGTTCAAGCACATAAATGAGAGCAACCAGCACTTTAAACAAATTATTTTTATTTTCTGAATGTTTAAAGTGCTCTGAATGAGTGACCTACTGCAATGGAAATTAGTAACTGTCCAGCAGATTCTTCCAGTTAGCCCCAATTCTGGTACCAAGATATCAACTGCCTTAACATGTTGTAAGCACGACAACAGGAATTTAAACAAAAATTGTAGTTACAATCTTAAAATATTTTGCAGTAGTTAGAAGAAATGGACTGTATGATATCAAAATTAATATTACATAAACATTTAAACTAGTAAATTCATTAGAATACACTTAAAATTATAAAATATGCAAAACATTTTAAACATTTCATGCAAAATCCATTGTTGCATATTTATTCAAATAGGATATTAAAATCCTAAAATTTTAATGTTAAAGCTGTTGTTAACTTCGGATGAAGGCCTGCGAAATTCATCGTGGCTAGGGGCCAGTAGTACACCATAGCTTTGAGCACCATACAAGTGACAGTACGATTTGGCTCGGTTCTGCCCCAGTTTAGAGTGAGAACACCCTGGGGGTGTGGTCAGAGGTCTCCCACCTCTCTTCCCCTTCCACCAGCCTCACAAGAGGACTTGCGGCTCAACAGTTGTTTAGAGTAGCCCCATCCCGCAAAGGCACTTTTAGAAACATCCATGCCTTCTCCAGGATTTGAATCCAGACCCTATGGCACAGCAGTCAGCATCACTAATCATTAAAACCAGATGGGCAGCAAATATTAAAGCCAAATCTAAGACACCATTCATTGCATGAGTGGGCCAAAAAATTTTAAATTATAGGTTATTAATTGGTAAAATAGGGATGTTTGAAAAACTGTACCTAAAATATCCTTGAGGTGTCTTAATTAGAATGACACATACTTTCCTATTGCTTCCATGTGTTACATCCTGAATTCTTCTTATAATCACTGAACAAGGAGGTAACTTATCTTGTTTAACCAAAATCATACCACTTGTTTTTAAAAGACATTTATTAAATAATCATTTTCTCTGTTGAAGAATGTTTAAATTTTCTCTTGACCATTTGTCCCAAATATTTTGATTATTGTAATTTTTTGCCAGTGAAGTAGCTTAATTTTGGGAATATCTAATATGCAAGATTTTAGAATAGTTCTAATAGCTTTTCCATTTTAAAAATGACTGGGAGTTAATGCTTCAAAGTTATTAGGTCCAGATATTAGAGGAACCATGGACCTATAGTTTAAAATACGCTCTATTTGATAATTAAAAATTCTTTCCGGTTTAATTTAGAATTTCTGATACCTTTTTTAAAACTAAACTCATTGGATTTAACTCTTGCTTTCCATATGCCACAAAAATTTAGCAATGTGGGAGGTAAAAACTTCAGCCAATAGATTCAGTTAACAAATATGATGTGACTTTATTTGATCTAAAAGGCCTGTATAAATTTACCAATTCACAGAGAGTGTTTACAAAATGTGTTGCATTATCAGAAAAAATAGTATAAAAAAACCTGTTGTAGTGAAAAACATCTTCTATGATGCAATCACAGCATTTGATGTCAAGTTTGACAAAATCGCAGCATAAATTACCAAAAAAAAAAAAACAACAACAAAAAAAGAATCACAGCATGAATTTTGCATAAAATAATTTTATGTTGATTCTTGTACATCATATAAAAATGTTCTCAAAAATCAATTTGTGTATTGGAAAAGCAGAAATGGCAACTTTTTTTTGCGGGGTATTAAAGCTATGATTGTACGGTTCAGTTTATTGTAGGTTATTTATAATAAGTTTATTTTCAAAACATATTATACAGCCATGAACCACTTTATGGGCATTATGTCTGCTATTCAGGGCCAAAATTCTCATTGTATGCAATGAATTAAAGTCTGTGAAACCCTCCTGTAAATTTTTAAAATGGAAGTGTAAAAAAATTATAAACATTAATTTATAATTCTTAGGGAAGAGAATAGGATTCTTTTGCGTAAAAATCAAATCTGAGTTCATTATTATTCCTCTCAACTTTTTAAATTGGAAAACAAATCTCAAACTTAACAAATCTTGTTAATCATTCACTTCTTAAAAAACTTGCAATTTATCATCCCAATTAAAATTATATACCCTAAGTTTTTGAAGTGGAATTTTAGCCTTTACAATAACTGGACTGTGGTAGTCAATTACACCACAAAACCTTGTAATGACTACAAGAACTTCTTGTTTGTTAAATGTTTTAGATTCTTGTAAGGAGACTCTAAGCATGAATGCATCTAATTCAGGCACAAGCCAAATTATGCTTAGCATTTAACTAGTTTTACCAGAATCAAATGAAACTTTTTCAGGTAAAAAAATCACTAATGAAGTCCTTGCAGCTTGAATTTTATTTATGTAGTAGCACTCTACAACTTCCAAACATCTTAATCTATTGATTCTTTAATTCAGAAGCAGAATCTAAACCAGAAGTTCCCTTAATGATGTCATTCATGTAAACATCAGGAAGGGTTACCATTCTGAACCTAATAGAAAATTTGACCTTTTCTTCATGGGTGTTAACAACAAGAAACGAAGCACGCTTTATACCATAAATAAAAATGTTCATTTTAAAAGTGTTAGTTAGCTCAGCTTTGTTATCCTTCCACAATATTCATAAAAGATCTCTTCAATAAAGGATTAATTTATATTTGAAACATTATTTGTATATCTGTTGTGTCAATGCAGTTTTACGTTTATAGAACAGACGAATCAATTCAAAACAATCTTCAACAATTTTACTTTTGATGTTATAGGGAATTAGACATTAAAAAGGCATTTCTGAGTTTTATCTGTGTTTTTTCAGGCCTAAAAATGGTGTTATTGGGCATGTAGTAACTAACAAGATTGAATTCTCATTCTTAATCCTCTGCATATTAAATTTTTATATCCGTTTATAAATTCTATATAAGTACATTTTTCATCAACAAATTTAATGTATTAAGGCAATGAACATGAAGTACTTGAAATTGCTTCATGTAAAAGAATATTCTTTTCTGAGAATAATTTGTTCCAAGTTGCATTGGGGATAGGTGGTATATATCATTTAACTGATCGATATATTAGACACACAGAATTTAGTAATTGGAAACCTCATTCATACATTATTCAAAAGCAAGATTTGGAAAACTATTTAAAGTACCTTTTAAATGGAATAGATTATAATTTTTATATTGTTTTTTCATTAAAAAAAGGATTTTTTAATATCTCTTATATACGAATATTTTCTTTGAAAATTTATTGCTAAGAAATACTTACTGAAGACTTACTTATACTTTAAGACTATTAAATATATATATAATGTAAGGATTATTTTCTATCAAGCAAGCAGGTCATTAAAATATTTTGAGTTTAAAATATTTATTAATGTAACTGGGGAGAAAGCATTGCATTTGATATATATTTATTAAGATTAATTTTTGATAATACTATCCCGGAAAAGAAAATTTCTAATGCAACTTTTGAAAGGGTTGAATTTTTAGGAATAATTTTATGTATTGATCATGAGTTCATATTCTCAAAAGTATTAAACTTATTGAGATTTATTGAGTTATAATAAATTGTGTTTTGCATGTATTTAAAAATTGTGTGTGATATATTTTTTTTGCAAATGTGGTTTTTAAGGATTAATAGTTTTTTTTTAAAAATAATTGTTATTTTGTCTGTTGTACAAAAATACTTTCAACAAAAATTTTATATTCATAAAATAATTGTATAAATATAAATAAAATATTAAATATAATTTGATTTGAAGTTTTTTATGATAGATATGGTTTAGTTTTCCAGATTGTTATCTTTAATTAAGATATGTAATAAGATAAATTATATATGTGTGGTAATTTTGCAGTTAGAAATACTTTAATTCAAAAAATAATTAATACCTAAAATCTTCCTTGTATAATTCAAATTATAAAATATCTTATTTTAGTGTATTTATATATAGGAGACTTTTATTTTTATTTGAAGTATAACAGATAATTTACCATGTATTGCATATGGAAAAGATGCAATGAGAGAAATATATATATCCATATTCATGAAAATTATCCCTGTTATTTTTTCCACTGATACATTGTTTATTATTTCATGTTGTACTTCAATGTATTTGGATGAGTATTAAGTTGTATTGAGTATATATTTAGTTTTTCTTTAAGATAACTAATTTTTTTAGCACCTTGGATAGGTGCAATGTTTGAAGACACATACACAAAAACTAACATTTAAATTAAAACTTACTAAATATTTTATTGCTCACATATTCATTTTTAAATTGAAAAAAAAGTACATTTTCATAATCTCTTTTAGCAATTTTTTTTATTTTTGTGGTGGAAAAATAATTAAAAATGCATTTAAATAAGTGAATGCTCTTTGAGAAGATTGCATATAATTGGAACACACGTGATATAGAATTGATATACAAAATTTCATTAAGAGATTTTATTATAAATGAGGTTTTATTTTAGATTAGTTTTATCTCAGAATTGCATAATGTACATTACTTGCTGATAATTTGAATTCATACAAAACAATATGGTTGTGTGCATGTACAAAAAGTGTAGTTTTCAAAAGGTTTCAAGTTTGGATGCTTCATAGAAGCATTAAAAAATTGATTCAATGCAATGTATCAACAGAAATGTTTCTGATGAAATTTATCCAATTTTTTAAAAATTTTGGAACATTTAATAAGTATGGATTATGTATAAAAAAATTAATTTTAATTATAAATAAATTCCAACAGTCAAGAAAACCACTCATACTTATTGAAGTCATGTTTTCATTTTTGAGAGAGATTCTAAAGTAATTGTTTATTTTGTGAGCTTTAACAAAAAAATAAAGGAATTAATTTCAGTATATCCTGCCAACAACTGGTGAAACTGAAAAGGATATTTTGTAACAAACTATCGGGATCAGTATAATATAGGAGTATTGTATTCCATATCATAGTGATGTCAAACTGTACACTTCAACAATTACTCATTAGAAGCTTTTAAAATTGGATTTAGATCAGTTATTACATTACCAAATAACTTTGACACTGAATCATGGGATGTTATTTGTTTTGCCCTTCATAAAAGCTTTTTATCTATTTGTTTCAGATAATAGCATCATAACACACTTGTAAAATTTTAGGGGGGGGGATGTATAAGTTGATTGAAAATAGTTTTTAACTAGTATTTTATTAAATGAAATTATTATTAAAAAGGATTAATTTCTCTTTTAATGTTAAAAAAGGTGGAATCAGGCTGTAAATATTTTTATTTTGTTGAATTGATTTTAAATATTTTTATATGGAGTTAGATTATTATAAATACTAAAGAAGGATCTTAGTGAGAAATAAAAAGGAAAACTGAAATATTTTTTGATAGAAATGCTCAGAATAAATAAATCTGTATGTGTTGTATAACATTTAAAACATAAAATCTCTTATTGAATTCTATATGAAAAAACTTTGAAACAATCATAAAATTAATGAGGAAAAATGCAATTGAATATTAAAACTTAAATTAGTTCTAAAATATTTTGAAAATTTAATAAATTTGTTATTATTTAATATCATGGATTTTTTGTAAAATGCTTGTCCAAAAAGTGGTTTTAAATCATTTTGAATGTTACTTTTATAAAATAAATTAAAATGTACTTGTACATAAGTTTTTTAAATTATTTTCAATCTTTTTATTTCTGAGAAATTAAATGTAACCCAGTTTATATAAATGTTTGTTCTGAACATTTCATACAAATTTTTTTCCATTTAATAAATTTTCAAAAGTTAATTAATGCTTTTCCCTGAAAAATTACAAATTTTTTTCATATTAACCTATAGCATAGAAATTACTCAATTCTGAAAATTATTAAAGTACTTCTCTTATGTAAATATTAAAGAACTTTGCGAAATTGTTAAACGAGCAAATAGTTACACATTATGAAAGGTCCATCCAGCTTTTTGTACAGCAAACATAATCTGTATATTTCTCTTTGAATGAAAACTTTTGATAATGATTAAATATGGGTTGAAAATTTACTTTAATTTGTTATTAATTCTTGTTTATTTTTGTTACAGTTTGGCTGCCGCAATTATTGCTCGATCTGCTGGTTTATTTGAAAACCCAAAAAGAATATGCCAATGTGATGGAGTTAGTGTATGGGATGAAAATACTGCACTTTTATCATCACTTTAGTTGAATGAAAAACAGTTCAAACATTATATGTATAATATTTTTTTGTATATTGATTGTATGATTTTTTTATGTACAAAAATAAGATCAAAAATATTTTAAAATTTTTTTGATGTTTGCTTGATATTCAGTTTTCAGTTACTTTAGTTACTATAAATAAATTTATATTTTAAACTAACCCCCCCCCCCAAGTATATATAAGCTATAAATTGTATATAAAAATTGTATTATTTCTGGTGCAATATGTTCATATATATATATATATATTACTGAAAGAATATACTAAAATAAAGAAAGTGCAATTGTGATAATCTATTTTAATTTATATTATTGATATGTATTTTAAATTTATTAACTGTTTTTGAAACACATTTAAAATTTAGTTGAAGTGTATTTATATTCAAATTTACATTTTTCAGAACTGGAAGTATCAAATATAAATTCATTGATCCTTTTCAACACATTGTCAGAATTTTAAAAAAAAATCATATAGGGTGAAAAAAGATCAAAGTAATTGATGAAATATTTCAACTTTTGACTGGATTAATTTAATAATTATAGATTCTGATGCAGTAAAAATATTTTATCTTGAGCATTGCATTGACTTTTTTTAACTTTATTTAATTATCACAGTAGAGCAATGATACTAGTGATATGAAATCTTATGCTTTTCTCCATCCATGTATTTGGGGGGAAATGATTGTTATATTTTATTGAACTTTTACGTTTTCTTTTTCGCAAATTATTATTTTTTAAGTATGATTTATTCAAATTCCAGAACTTATAGAATTTTAACTTACCTTATGCAATTTCTCTATGTTAATGATGTAAGATACATTTAAATGAGACATAGACTATTTAAAAGAGTTTATTATTTTCATTTGAATAGTTGCTTATTCTGATTTGTATAAATATGATAAAATCATGAAGTACACTAGATAAATAGATCGTTTGTGCTAAATGTTTTCTCTGGGTTCAAGTCTGGAATTATTACTTGGAATAATGTATTTTCTACCCCTAATGTGCAAAAATCAAATTAATGTGCACATTAACCAAGCTCATCAGTTAAAATGGTAAAAATTGATTTCTTATAATAACTACACTGGTGTCCAAAAGTTTAGCATAATTGATAATTATGTGAATAAAGAAGGAACTGTAAATCAGAATGGCGGGAAACGTGATATGCGAGTGTAAAATGGTTATAAAATAAGGAAGCAAACCAAAAGAATGATAATAATTAATTTTATTATCCAAATTAGCAGTTTGAAAGAAAACTGAGCATAGCAAGGATTCACACTTTAAAGAAAAAAATGAAAGAAAACATTAAATAAAATAATGATGCTGCAGTTTAATAAAGTGTGTGGTCACCTCTGACAGCCAGGCATGCTGCACAGCGATTTACCGAGTTGTGAACTCAAACGGTTCCAAGCTTCTTGGAGAGCTCTCTTCAGTTCTGTAACGGAGCTTGGTGGGTGCGAAAGTGCTGCAATTTGTCTCCCGAGCATATCCCATACATGCTCGATAGGATTTAAATCAGGGGAGTTCGCAGGCCACGACATGCGCTGGATGTTTTCCGTTTCAAGGAAGTCTTCAATCAGCACCGCTCGGTGACATGGCGCATTATCATCCATGAATATGAAGTCAGGACCTACAGCACTTCGAAACAAGCGAACATAAGGCTCAAGAACTTCTTCTCTGTATCTTAGAGCAGTCACAGACCCCGTGTCAAAGAAATGGAGGTCTGTGCGGCCGTCCATCATGATGCCTGCCCATACCATTACTCCCCTTGATGGAAAATGATGTCTTTCCGTTATGTTTCTTGGTTCAAAACGTGTTCCACGTTCTCTCCATATCGTTACCCGCCGAGAATCACTACTCAGACTAAACCGGGACTCGTCACTGAACATCACATTGGCCCACTCTCCCACACTCCAATGTTGATGTTTCAATCTCCAGTTCAAACGAGCGCGTTTATGCGCAGACGTTAGGGGAATTCAAACTGCTGGTCTTCTGGCATACAGGCCAGCATGATTGAGTCTCCTGTAAACAGTTTGTCTCGAAATTCGTATTCCTGTGGCGACTGTGAGCGCTGAACCCAGTGCTCTGGCAGTACTGCCCTTCTGACGTCACGCACTTATTACCAGATATCGGTCTTGGCGATGGGTTGTGACTCTTGGTAGACCTGATACTGATTGTCGGGTAACATCTCTCGTTCTTTGAAACCTCTGCCACAGTCTTGAGATCACAGACTGGTCCACATTCAGAATTCGAGACACTTCGGTTTGTGATCGTGAGGATTCCAGCATTTCCAACTATTCTTTCTTTCGGAAACATGTCCAATTGGCGTCTTTGTGCCATCATTCACCTTGTTTGATGGTTAACAACGTTCCTTCGCACAGCAGTTGCACGAAACTTGTCTGAACTGCCTATGCTGCGTGAATCGGTTTCTCCGCGTTCCGACATGCGCCGGTGTTTCGCGCAGGACGTAGTCGACTGAAAAGTTTTGCATAAACCCAATGTTTCTTCTTCACCCAATTAATATCCGCAAGAAATTTGGAATAATTTTACGAATATTTACTCTATCCCCCCCCCCCCCGCATTTTACGATTTATGCTTAACTTTTGGACACCAGTGTAGTTAATTTTCAGACTATCTATAGAATCTATGCAAGGGGCGTACTACCGTTGTATCAATGATGCAGGGCCCCAACCAGTGTAACGTTTTAAACACTTTCAAACAAATTTTATTAATTCCATTATTTTTTTTTCCAAAAAAGGGCCCTCCAAGGAATTTTGGTACAGGGCCCACTTAGGACTAACTATGTCACTGATCTATGCATTAAGTACTAGGCACTAATTAGAGTGAAAATGACATTTTTGTTTGCACAACAGCATCATTTTTGTAAATTCAATTTAATACACAGACACCTCTGTAATACTATGTACTACTACTACAGTGTGCAAAGAAATCATGAGTGAATTGTGTGATGCATTTCTGAAGAAGATTTATGTAAATTTTAGTGTGTATTTAAAATTGATTGTGGGATGCAATTTAGGGTCAATCTGACACAGTTTAGGAATTTATTAGATGGTGCTGATTGGGTACTTTTCAGTGTGATAATGCTTCTTGCCTATAACTAAATCCGCGCAAAAAGGATTTAAAGTAGAATTTTTTTTGTTATTGTTGTCAAGTCTATGTCTACACTATGGAAAACTTTTGGGGTACGTTATTGGGGTTTGGGGTATGTCACAAAATTCATGTTAATATATAGTTTTCATTTGGTAGTGAACTGGAGGTAGCCAATGTAAAAGAATGTTGCAGTATTTCTAAAACTGATCTTAACCACTTGGTCATTTCAGTGTTTGAAGCTGTCAAAAAAATTGACTACCAATATCATATTAATTTTTATATTTTTTGTTTTTAGACAAGTGGTCTTATAATTTGTATGCAATATTTTTCATTTATTCTTAATATTTTTGTTAATTTATTGTATTATTCAAAATTATTGAAACCTAATTATATATAAAAAGTTATTAAAATCATATTTAGGTGTTTAAATTGTAAATAATTATAGCCTTTATTTTTATTATAATTTCCAAAGTGATCTTATAGTTTTGTAACAAAATTGATTGAAAAAAAAACATACTATGTTTTTCTAAGGGATTTCATATAACAGTAGATGATTTAGTACATAAAGTATACGAATAATAGTTGAAAAACAGCATTTATTAAGTTTTGATGTGTAAGGAATTAAGCTGATAGAATTGAACAACGAACAAAATAGAATCAGTTAAATGGTTTTAAAGTTTTATTGCAATTCAGAAAATTGGGTAGCCTAGTGGTTAGAGCATCGGACTCCAGACCGGAAGGCCTGGATTCGATGCCCGATGCCACCAAATGCCCGCCGAGTACACACGGAGTACGTGCTTGTTAAATCTGTGGGTCCGAATGGCGTCGCCATCTATCGTGTTGTTCCGTGCAAAATCGTACTGTCACCTTCATGGGGGCTCAAAGCTTAGGCTAACGACAGGCTTAGATGGCCCGTTGCCATGATGAATTTCGTGAGTCTCGATCTGACTACGTCAGACAAGTGGCATAAGTAACAACAACAGTGAATTTTCAAAAAGGAAGTTTATACAATTGTTCATTTGTAGTGCTATCTAGAGATTGGTAATTACAAAGGTGTGGATGTCCCAAAAATTAATCATAATTATTTGTGGCTTATTTAGATTTCACAGTCGCTTTTTCTGAAATTCTGTCAAATAATATAGAATTGTTTCATACTGTTCCTCATAAAACAATTTTTACTATAAGGACGTCTTTGAAACTTTAAATTGGGATTTTAGAAGAGAAAGATAATTCACAAGAAATCCATTTTTGTAATTAACAATTCAGAATGTATTAATGTAAGGGCCGGAAAAAGTTGAAGATTTGCGCTTTAAAATAAAACAAATCGGGTAATCTGCAAATTATCTAGACTTGTGACCTTTGACATTAACATATGCATCACTGTCTGTAAGAATACATTGAATCTATCAAGTGAGCTACGAATAACTAAATAGTTAAACATAGAAAAAACTATGGTACTTACGTATTATCACAACAATTGCCAACTGTTAATAACTCGCCAAGTTGGCAAGCCCGATTTCCTATGTGTTGTACGCGCTGAACTGGCCATCAGGTGCTTCGTTTCATATAATGTCGCCAATAGGGTACGATAATACGTTAGTACCAAATTTATTTAATGGTGTAGTTACAACTAAAAAAAAAAGGGGGGAGGGGGAATATACATTCTACACAAAATTGAGCTGTTACTATTCTACACGCAATCACCGCCAAGCAGTGTCTTGTAAAAATCTTGTTTCATTAATGTGAAAATCAGGTTTAGTTTTACCGAAAATTTGTAACAGTTTTTTGACTTAAGTTATGAAAAGTTAATTTAAATATTTTTTGCGTGATGTCAGCAAACAGTATTGACATAAGTTTGTATTTTATGTAATAAACTGTGCAAATTTCATCACACATACCTATGGTTATTCCTTTCAAAAGTTTACACTAAATGTGGAGTGTATTGATATCGATATTTTTGGGTATACAGGTGACTATTTATCCTATCCGTGAGAACCAAAAGTCGTTTCAACTAATTAATTAATGTTCTAAAACTTTCAAAAATTGAAAATTTTGATCCAACTCTTTTCGATTTGCAATGCCTATCTTCCAAATTTCGCCACTAGGGGCGCTTCTGTCGTTTTCATTAGGTTAGGCATTGTCGCTTTACTATACCTAGACCTCATTTGCATAGCTGTGGCTCTTCGTTCGCAAGTATTTTCCAGTTAAAAGGACTTTACTATACACCTGTATAGATTGCAAAAAAAAAACAAAAAAAACATGTCAGAACAACAAATTATAGATGCCCCTTGGTCAGTAAGCTTTCCCAAAATTTTCAATTAAGTTAAAAAGGAAAATGTTTGTCGCCCATCCGGTATAGTGGTTAGTGACGCTGACTGCTGTGCCGTAGGGCCTGGGTTCGAATCCCTGAGAAGACATGGATGTTTGTAAATGAATAGTGCTTTCGCGGCATGGGGGTACTCTAAATAGCCATCGAGCCTCAAGTCCTCTCGTGTGGTTGGTGGAAGGGGAAGAGAGATGGGAAACCCCTGACCACTCCTAGGGTGTTCTCCCTCAAAATTGGGGTAGTACCGAGCAAATTCGTATTGTCACCTGCATGGTGCTCAAAGCTACGGTTAACGGCAGGCGTACTATATAGCCCGATGCCATGATGAATTTCGTGGGCCTTGATCTGACTACATCAGACAGGTGGCATTAGCAACAACAACAACAGGAAATGTTTTACTGTCCCCCCCCCCTTCTGTACTTTATTTATGACAAAGGAAAGGAATATAAAATGCTAGGAAAAAAGAAGGGCGGATGCGCTGTGTAATACTAGTATTATTAAAGCTGAATAATAACTTGTTTGATTAAATGAGTCGAATTTGAGTATTATTATCAATGTTCTGTGTAAATTGTTCATAACTACACTATAAAAAAAGAAAAGAAGGCCTATGAAGAAAATAACTGTTTTATAGAAATTAAAACGTCAAGTCATAGCAAGGAATACCATCATTGAATAACAAGTGCAGATAAAGTGTAGTGTTAGTAATTGGTGAAATACACACACACTCACACACACAAAGCAATGCATGCTTGTATACGTGACATTGGAAAGTTAGTGGTTATGATCGCGGAGTCATGGCCAGCATTGTTTCTTTCGAATGTTGATTTCTTTAAAGACCCGCATTGTAATGGAGCTAATGCACGTTAAATCTGTCGAGGCTCAAAGTCTCACGTGGAAGTTTGGAGCCTGGGGTTAAGCTTAGGTGCCGTCCCCGTCATTTGATCGAAACTCAAAATTATGAGGTCCTTCGCTAATAGCCCCCTTTTCTTTTCTCGGTGTGATATATCAAGTATGCTTATCTCAAATATTTTTAGATCTAGTAGAATATTTCTAATCACTTGCGACACAATTTGTCGCGCATTTATCAACTCTTTCCCCAGATCTGCTACATTTGAGGAGCTTGAATATGACGTTTTAGTATGTCTTATACATTCTTAATGGTGAAACATCTAGGGTTCTTGTTGGCCAACGAATGATATCGACAGCACGGAGGTAGTCCAGAGATATGCCAGCCGTATTAGGTCCGACACTATACTGTAGGAAAATGACCCCATGTTGATGGCTCTTGAAGACTAAAGCATGCGAAAAGTCAGTCGATGGGATCAACTACCTTCGAGCCGTAAACCCAGCGTAACTAGAGACGGATTGTTTTCGAAAAAAGATAGTACTCCACACTATCATTGCATTAGTAATGGCTGTATGTCTATAAAACGAGGGTTCAATGGGACCGCTATTTCCACCCCTCCACATACAAATCCAATGGTCATCCATTCCGAGCTCGAAGTAAGTTTCATGGCTAAATCCTATGCGATGCCAGTCTATGCGCTTGAATCACTCTAGATTACACCACTCTTGAGACACTATTCTTGATGATCCTGTCGATATTATTGGGTTAAGGCCACTGTGAGCTAAATTCATATTGCTAAATGCCGTGAGATCGTAAAAGGTATCTTACTCGTATGTTACGTGAAATAGGCCATAGTTCGCTTTATCGCAAAGAATAATGCTGTAGGGACAATTTTTGGGCCTATCACACATTTATCCGATCTTTGCTCGCATTCTTCCAACTTGGCCTTCCAGAGAGAGATATTTATATTTACGTCGAACTATAAAGCTGCACTAGGGCTATTGGGAACGGACCTTGTAATTTTGTACTATGGTAACTGGACAAAGACGACATCTGTGTGTGAGCTGGCACCCCTCTCCTAACTGTCACACAACATCAACGGGAGGATGTTTGCGCCACGATATGTCTAACATGCATCGGCCCCTTCTGCACGGCGGGTCGTCAGCGGTACTAGGCTAAAACTCATGACATGCCAGTCACGAGTTCGTGCTTGGTCTTCCAGGGCCTTTATTCTATCAATGACTTTGTGACCGTGGTAGTCTAGTGGCTATGGTCACAAATTCGTTGCCGGAGTGTCGTGGATTCGAGACCTTAGGCCGATGCTCGTTAATTCTGTTGAAGCTCAATGTACTACTGTTGGTGTGGTAGTATGGAGAGGGTGGTGCCAGAGCTCAGGTGTCATCCTCATCACTTGACCGAAGTTCAAAATTATTAGGTCCATCGCCAATAGCCTTCATAAGACCATTGGCCATGCAAGAAAGCCAATTATTGGATTTCTTGCAGAAATCATTGCTGCCAGTTTTCTAACATAACCATGTTCATTCAGTGCAGGAGGTGGTCTATTAGTTGGCATTACTAGCTTACTCCACATATTTCGACAAAGCGATCGCCTTCGAAGTTCTCCAATTAGCTACAGTATCGTAACTGTATTATTGGTTGTGTCTCTAGAAAGTTGCAGCAACGAGAAAAAAAGAAACCGTAAGTAATTGTTACCCATTATAAAACAATGCCGAACTACGACCAAAGTAACCATTCATTGGCCTTGCAAATTTAATCCTTTTTTTTCAATTTCTGCTATTAGTTCACACTCTCTATATATTTATCATCTTCAAATTTTCGATCGTTAATAAAATACATTTTAAAGCACTCAATTTATATACACACTTATTTTGGATGACAATACAATAATTTAACTATAATTAATAAAAATTGATTAAAACTAATTATTTAAAGAATTACAAATACAGCCACGTTGGTATCATTTTTGGCGACGTGTTAAAACTTAGAAAAGGTTTTTTTTCCTCACAATTTAAAGCACTCTGATGAGCTGAATTTTTTTATACACTATTGTTTTGAGTAACACACAATACGATAATTTAATTATAATTAATTGATTGAAATTTAATTATTTAAAGAATTACAGATACAGCCCCGTTGGCTTCATTTTTATCGACTTGGGTCAAAACTCTTTAAGAGATTTTTTTTCTCGCGTTTCAAAGCATTCAGTTGAACTGAAATTTTAAATGCATGATTTTTTTGGATAACAATGCGATACTTTAATGATAATTAATAAAAATTAATTGCCACTTGATGTTGTGATTCTGTCATATGTATATACATATTTATATTAATTGCAACTATTTAATAAAAAGTAACAAAAGAAATTTTTGTTGTTGTTGATCTAAGTAGGAATTGACTTAAATTTTTTTTTTTACATAAATAGTTCTTGTTTGTACCAAGTTTTTAGAGTTTATATGAGAAATTTTGAGATGATTGGATTGTTGGATGATTAATGTTCGTGTGTGCGTTTGCAAAAGAATGAATACTTTTATACACGACAATACAAATTGCAAAGTAGCATTTCATGATATGTAGCATTTTAGTGTTAAACATAATCTTTTCATGATTTTATTTCATTTTTTTTATTTTACGATTCTGATATAAATCGTTCGAATTTAAAGCAAATCGATCCTAAGTTGGAAATGATTCCATTTTAGCTCTTTTGATTGTAAAGCTACTTTTAGATGAAACAACATATCAAGCATTGACCGCTGTAAAATATTTTTGTGTATTTTGCTTAAATATTAGAATTAATTTAGGAACATATCTATGGAATTTTATCGACAGTTTGGAAGTGTGTGATTTATTGTTCTTGTTTCAATAAGGGCAATAAAATGCATGTTAAAAAATAATGCATATTTGCTAGCTAATTATTCATTCTCTTGAATTACTTATTACTAGATATTCATATTTCGTCATAAGCGACAAAGTTATCATTAATTTATTGTCTTTCATATAAAACTTTTCTATCAATCAGGAATGACGAGATAAGTACTTTTAAAATATTATATTCGCATTTCTCTATTGTATTGCATTGTTATTGAAATAACTTCGAATAAGTAATATAGCAAAAACAATTTATAGAATAAGGCAATTTACATATTTTATTATAATTTTCATTAATGCAACGAACAAAATTATTATTGAATCTAAAGGGAAAAGAAAGTATTGCCATAAATAGAATATTTTCGTAAAAAAATTTTTTTTCGCAAGAAATTGTAATCTTTTTATTTAAAAATGTCTGTATATTTTAATTTTTGCAACCAAAGTCCTTTTATGATGGTTTGAAGGAAATTAAGAGAGGAAGGTACTGATTCAGGTGACATCCTCGTCATTCGATCTTGGTTTAAAAGTACGAGGTCAGTTGCACTTGTGTTGCTCTATTGAGATGTTAAATAATTCAACTTCATACCATCAGAAAATACAAAACAATCAAATCACATTTTGTGTATTAAAAGGGTAAGGTTCCTATTTTAGCCCACACCTTTGTCAAAGAGTGGCCGCTGTAGTCTAGTGGTCAAGGTAACGGACTCGTGGCTGGCTTGTCATGAGTTCGAACCTAGTATCACCGAAGACCCGTCATGTAGGGGAGCTATGCATGTTAAATCTGTCGAGAGCTTAAATGTCCTCCTGTTGGAGTGGTATGGTAGTTAGGAGAGGGGTACCAGCTGAGGTGTCGTCCTCGTCACTTGACCATGGTGAAAAATTACGAGATCCGTCGTCAAAAGCCCAGGCGTAGCTGAATAGTGCGAAGTGAATGTTCACTCACTCATTTGGCAAGAATAACAGATTATGCCAAAATGCGCCGGTAGCTCATTTGGAACTAATTTGATACAGGAGTGCTATGCGCCAAGCAGTGCCTATTGTCGAGTTACATGGAATTCAAGGTGGTGGCCTAGCGGTAACAAACCTTTAGAAAAATAATTGTAAGGAACTGTTATGAAATATATTTCAAATGAAGAGTATAGGAATAAATTAAATATAACCAATATCAATCAAAAACGAATATCAATATAGTACAATAATTATATATAACAATATTATGTAATATATTATATAATTTAGTAGTAATTTTATGATGCATAATATTCATATAATTTTTATATAATTTTATCCAATATTCATATAATAAATATAATAATGCTCATATAATATAATAATTATAAATAACATAACTATAAATAATATAAAACACACAATTATATATAGTAATTATTATATCATAAATTTTTACATATTCATTATTAATTTTGATACATATCAATTAATCAGTGCTGATAACTTGCAATATTCCAAAAACTGCGAGTTCCTTCAATCAATTTCATCGAACAAGGAATGTTCAAAAAAAGCCTTATTAAAATGTAAAATGAAGTGGAAATGTGCGATTTATAGCAATAATTATAAAAGCACAGCACTCATTCTTTGAAAAAATATCCTGGTACTCGCCAATGAAATTAGAAATAACCATATTCGAAAATAGCACAAAATACGACAGAAGACTGAAATAGTAGCTTGAAGTACAAATGCAATGGAAATGGTTAATTTTTTAAAGAAATCGAATTAAAATCGTCTGAAATTAATGGGGTTACCGCGGGAAAGAACAAAAAAAAGAAATAATTCTTGTATACGTTATCCCCATGCCAACCACATTAACACACTATAAAAATATCAAGGTAACCATTTTGTAATGTTATCGCCCATCTTGGCGAACATAAACAACAACTTGGCGTGTAGCACTCCTATATCAAATTAGCACTACACATTTTACTGTACTATCCAATATGAAGATAATAATTCAAGTTGGCGATAAACGAAGACGTGGACTGAAATGGGATCCTCCCTATTTGTCTTCAAATAATTCTATCAACTCTGTCATGAATATAAATCGATTTTGGTTTGTAAAATTATTTAAAAAAACAAATCTCTCTCTCTCACTCTAAGTATCTAAAGGGATTAGGATGTATTGATTTTTTTCTCATTGGGAAACCGTGATGACCTTCGTTATTCTCATACAAAGGGGCATGTAAATAGCTTTAAAGTATTACATCTAACTGTTCAAGTTTTTATCAGATTTCGTGTAACGGTATTCTGTTTGGATTTTCTTTTGATGGATTGTAATACTCGTTCCCATTGAATGTCAGTTGAGGATTACTTGCAGATATAACTGAATGGATTGAATTGTTTGTTGTAATCTAAGAATCTTAATCCTATTAGAAACCTTCCGGAAAACTGAAGTCTCTCCCTTTTAAAAATGTTGTCTCTGTAATATGCGTTTTGTATTTCTGAAAATTTTGAAAAAAGTAAAATGCGCTAAATTCAGAATTTTCTTTTCTGTAATTACTGAGCAATGTGTATTTAGGAAAAAAAAAGAAACTGACGCGCGCGAGTGATGTTATATTGCTTATATATTGTAAATTATGAATAGATAATTGCTTCTCTTTCAGTACAAAAAATTTATAGCATATATCTAGATACGCAGTAGTCAATTTTATACTAACATATTCGAGACTTATTTTTCATGGTTGGCATGCAATAGTGAAAGCATTTTAAATATAAGAAGCAAATATGTACATAAGTGGTTTCCAATCAGTATTGCTTTCCACTCAATGAATATGCAAAGAATATTCAGAGTTAAATTATTTTTCACAATAAAATCCACCCCAACTATCACATTTATTAATTTGTAGTTTAAAAAGCGTTTTGGAGTTAATACTTATTTATTTAATTTAATAAGAAACTTAATATTTTTATTTCATGTATGTATATCAACCAAAATTATTTTGGAAAATATTTACGTCTAATACATAAGATGCATGAGATTACTTTATTTTTTGTTTAAAAAAAGCAGCATTAATTTGTTTGTATCGTTATTTTTCTATTTTGTAAATGCAAATATTTATTACTTACCATTGTAGATTACAATTATAAAAAAATTAAATAAGATTATTAATTATTTGTTTTAAATAAAAGCAGCATTGAATTTGTTTGTATGCGATGTATTTATTAAACTTTTTTTTTAGTGTTTGTTACAAGTTGTGCTAATTTTACTATTGTGCGCTTGATGCATAAATTTTTTCCTTTGTTCCTGTATACAATTTTATGCGAAAGTTAATTATTTTCTGAGATAATTTCTCTTTTCATAGTGGTCTTGTTAATTTTCGTGGCTCTAAGTCCTCACGAAAAGTCCAAATTCATTCCTGAGATGAATCAATGCCTTTATCCTAACTAAAATAATGTGGCCGCGGTAGCCTAGTGGTCAAGGTTTCGGATCGTGGCTGGCTTGTCGCGAGTTCGAGCCCAGTACCTCTAAAGGCCCGCCGTGTAGGGGAGCGATGCACATTAAATCTGTTGAGAACTCAAACGTCCTCCCATTGGTGTGGTATTTAGGAGAGGGACGCCAGCTCAGGTGTCGTCCTCGTCACTTGACCATGGTTCAAAATCACGAGGTCCGTAGCCAAAAGCCTCCATGTAGCTGAACAGTGTGACATTAATATTCACTTGTTCGCTAAAATCATCTGCCTCATCAACTATACTTGTACCTAATCCTTTTTGCCCGGTTAGAACGTTTTGAATAATTTTGCCATTTTTAATATTCTCCATTATTTTGGGATATTTTCATCTAAGACTCTGTTGTAGTTATTTAGTTTTGGAAGCTGTATTTTTTCTCGATACCCAGCTTGACAAATATTTAGCTTTTGTTGGAATTTTAGAATGTGTCTACTTTGGGATTAGTATTAAAAAAGATAATTTTCCAAATTTTTGCTCCACGTTGAAGGCTTTCAAAAATTATAATTACTAGTTTAAGTATTTCTCTCATCCTCGCTGTTATGATCGCGGGTATTATGGTAATCCTCAACTAGGGGTTCGTCAATCTTAAATTCATTGATGCCTTCTATTTGCAAAAACTCGAAAATAAGTAATCATAATCAGAGAGATCCTAAAATATGTTGGAATAAATCGGATAAAAAGGGGAATTTTTTCATGTACTTGTATTTCTTTAAAACAATATGAAAAGGAGTCTATTTTTTTGTTGTTGTATTGAATCCTTTAAATTGGGTGTTTTTTATTTGGATGCAGACAGCTGTTGAATTTCGGCTCGATGTTGTAGTTAAAAATGTGATCCTACTTGCATAAATATATGAAATTATGTTGTTGTTTATCTCCATGTCTAGCCAATCTAGACAAAGTCCATGATCTCATTCACTCTCAAAAAGTCGAACACCATTAGAGGGTCTTCATATAGATCTTGTTTAGTAAGCCCCAGGCAGTCAAGAATGTGTTCTGGAGATGCCTGGCAGGCAAAACACCTAACACAAGCAGGAAAAACTTTGTCTCCATCTTTAAAAGTCAAAGTTCGAAGGTGGCCTTTCCGGAAACGAGATAAAATAGTTTGTTCTTGCCTGCTGCATTGAAGGTAAAGAGAATCACCAGGGCGTTTAGCCTCATAACCAGTGATGAGCAGGAGGAATGGGTGATAGCTTGTAGTTAATATAAGTGGAGTGCAGTTCTGAATAGGGGAGAGGGGCCGAGTTCCTAGTGGGTTGAGCTGTGCCATCTTTTGCTAGGGCATCAGCAACCTCATTGCCCACGATGTTAACGTGCGAAGGAACCTATTGTTATGGATCTCGCAAGAAGATGAAAGGCGTTTTAGTTTCTCCAAAATAGCCACACCTGTGCTATCACCCACCTTATGCCAGTTAAAAAGATGTTGGATGGCACTACGACTGTCAGATAAAATCCAGATGCTGTTCGAACCAGGAATTGAGAGTGCCTCTTTAAGGCCTGAATCAATAGCAATGAGTTCATTGCGAAAGACAGAGAAACCATCAGGTTTCTCAGTTAATGCGACTGGAATAGTTTTGGGACAATATAGATACACTGCCAGAATGAGAGTGTTCATTCCTGCTGCCATCAGTAGTCTTCTATATGAAATTATACTTATGCTTGCTAAAATTAGTGTTAAATATACTGAATACATATCGGAAATTCACCAGCGCGTTTCTGTTTCACATGACCGCAGTAACCTGGTATCATGGTCTTGAGCTCGTGGCTGGCGTATCACGAGTTCGAGCCTTGTACCACTGAAGACGTGCCGTGTAGAGAGGCTGATGCACGTTAAGGCTGTCAGGCTCGTAGTCCTCTCGTAGCGTGGTGGTAGTTTGGAGAGAGGGTTGCGCCAACTCGGGTGTCATCCTCCATGATTTAAAATTACGAGGTCCGTTGCCAATAGTCCTCGTATTACTTTATAGTGCGACGTTAATATTTTCTCACTCATTCTGTTTCACATGATTTAAATTATTGTGTTAAACATGACGGTTCCAAAAGTCTATTAAATCAGGAATCCATTTAAATGACGATCATGCACAAGGAAATTACAGTAGAACGTCGTTTATCTACATCAATTGGGACCGGACACCGTTCGGATACGCGATTGTTCGGATAATGAAAACCGAATGCGATCCATGCAGTATATGATACTGGACACGATATAAATATTGAAAATCATCACATGCGGGAAACGTGCTTGAAGAAAAAGCAAAACAGATCAAAATGTCCGCATTTTACCTTGATTGGGGAAATAATCACTTATTTTTCGCTGTACCATTGTACACTTCGTTTTTTCAATGCAAGGTTTTTGATTCTCTTCAATAGCAGTAGTTGAGTGGACAGAACTCTGATTGTTGTTCGTACCATTCCATAGCTGTCTCGAACACTGAAACGCGTCAGCATTTGCTACTTTCGTTGTTGACCTCGTCTTTATCCGTTTCATCGTTGCCAGAGTCGGATTCTTCTTGCACGGAAGTCACAATCTCGTCATCATTTAGCATTTGAAATCCACAGTCTTCTGCATCGCATGCCATCCAAGTTTCTACATCAATAAAACTCAACAAAGAGCACGTATACACCCCTCAATTGGAAACAAACTGACCTAATATTCCACGCAGATGTTTACCAAATCACACAACTAAAATTCCTCAAATATCCCTCACCTTGGGGTTTCCCGTCCCTTTTGGCCTCGCACGAAACCCACTCTTCGGAAACGTATCTGAAATTTGGTTCGGATATTTGACGCTCCGGATAATAAACGTTCGGATAAACGGCGCTCTACTGTATTTTGAAAAATGTCCTATAGCTATTTAAAAAGCATGTAAATGTGAAGATAATGACTATGCATTTCTCAATCACCAATCCATTAATTTCATTACTTGATGCAATTTTATTAACTTGTTTCGTAAAGTAATTCTTGTATTAAAGTAAACTTAACACTTATGTTGTTGTGGATGAACTTTTGCGATTAGTTCGTTTTTTTCCTCTTTATAGTAATTACAACATGCTTAACTCAAATTGCATAACATTTGAGGGTAATTACTCGTATTGAGAAATAATTAATTTAAAGTGTAAATTGATTGCTAGGAATTAAGAACCTGTTTATAGAAAAAGAAAATACAGGCGACTCTCGATAATTCAAACCTTTGATAGTACGAACCCCTCGATAATTCGAAGTATATGCTCAGTCCCTAGAAAAACTTTTAATATTTCGAACTACAACAGTGCCTTTTGGTACACTTAATACTTCGAAGTAAAATCTGTTTCTGACGAGAATATTACATGCGATAATTCGAAGTTATCTAATGAAACTTTCGATGATTCAAACGCTCACTATCATGTAGAGTCCTGTAGCAAACGGGTTAGAGCTTGCATGTTTTGTGTTGTATTGTCTGTGCTGTCTTCCCTGTAACGTAGGGGGGCCCCTTTGAAGACCATCACCAAACAAGTTACACGCAACTTTTTCCTTCAAAATCATTTTGATACGGACATTTTTCAAGCTTCATTTATTCTAGAAAAGTCTATTGACAAACTTGGATTGATTACCATAAAACGAAAAAAAAAAAAATACAGATTTTTTTAGTCAAAAAATTTAATTATGTACAGTTTGTATTTTTTTAATAGTTTTCAAAAATATATAAATATATTTTAATAGTTTCTAATACATAAACGTGTTCTTTTAATACACGATACTTTTAACTTCTGTATAATATTTCTACTGTATAATATGTACTTTTTAAAAATACTTTTAATAATTTTATGCATATGTACAATTGTTGTTTTATTACATAGTTTCAGATTTAAATGTGTTAGAAAAAAATTTATCTTCATGAGTTTTGGAAGTTTTTTCCTACCCTTCTTGATAATTCGAACTCTTAAAAATTCGAATTTTTTCATTGGTCCATTCAACTTTGTATATCAAGAGTCGACTGTATTTAGTTTTTCCAAATTTTCAATTGTATTATTTCCAGTCTGGAGCTTTGGTAATTCGTTCTAGATATATTATATAATTGACAGTATTTAAGAAATGTTACTTGAATAGGTTTCTATATGTAAAGTATCAAAATTTTAGGGAAATTTTTTACTGTTAATTGAGAGTGGGAGATCCGAAATTTTTGCTTATATTGCTCGAACTTTCTTCTACAGAGATTTTGAATAAAAACAAATAAATACGTTTAGGGGTCTTTCAAACAAATGTATAAAACAAGTGACTCATTCACCGGTACAATTACCCACTCAATCACCCCACTCATATCTCCTGAGCTATTAAACCTGCAGAAATAGGCAAATGAAATTAGGCAGGCAAGCTCCTTTTGTTGAGAAGAGATCCGCTAAGAGTGAGTTTTGCAAAAATCGACTAGCAGGGGAGTTGCTAGTCGATTTTTGCAAAACTATCGAATTTTGTGTCTAACACTTCTCTCCCGTTTTTGAACTATTATGCCCATTGACTGGAAATTCGGAAAACATGTTTCTTTTCTTCAATAAACATCAGTTAAAAACTGGTTTTGTGTTAATAGATTCCCAAGGGAGATTGAGGGGACTTTAATGACGAAATCGATTCTCATAGGGTGTTTTTATTAATAAAAATTTTCTATTTTTGAAATATTTGGCCTACATATTTCAAGTTTGATAAGCATATTATTTTGCTGTACAGAGATTAACTGAGCGGAGGCTTTTGAGCAAATTAACTTTCAAGGGGGTTACGAAGGTGCTATAGACAGGAAAAGAATCCCTCTTTTTTGATTTATTAGATTTACAAACTTGAAAATTGGTTAGCTTGTTAATTTTGTTGATCATAGATCCACTAAAAATGGGGTTTGAGGTTCAATTTTTTCCGTCTAGCATCTGATTTGATCCTTTCTCCCAATTTTTATTATTACGCCCCTTTGGACGTTTTTTGTTTCGAAATGTAAACATAAAAATCAAAAGTTATGTATTTTATTTATTTTTTGGTTTCGATCAATTAAATATATTTTCGGATTTGAACCTGGTAAATCTCTAAAGAAAGACATGCATCATCATAAGCATTGTCTTACATAGAATACTTTCATGAGGGGTTACGTTTGAAAAAAAAACGTAAGCGAAAGTATCGAGACATAATACACTATCTACCAGTAAGCAATTGGACACCTGTGATTAGAGAAACAATATTTATTCATATTCAATAGTTGGTAGAGCCTCTACCTGAGGCAATTACAGCCTTAACCCTCCCAGGCATGCTTTCCACAAGTGTTTGGATGATGGACAATAGTATTTTCTTTTCGGCTTGAAGACATGCAAGTTCTTTCATTGATTTTGGATGGTTACAGCACCCCCTATAATTAGGTGATACAACGCCTTCCAGAGGTTTTCTATAGAATTCAAGTCTGGACTTTGGACAGGCCAGTCCAGGCGGTTCACCCCATTATCCTCATACTGATCCATGGTGGACCTCTCAACATGACAACTAGCGATACTATCCTGGAAGTAATAATGATCCAACCCGTAAAATTGCCACAGGGTAGGAGGAACATTTTTGTCTAGATTCGTTTAGTAGAAGTCGGCGCTGAGCTTACTGTGAATTAAGATCAAGAGAGTTCCAGTCCATACCATGAGAAACATCCTAACCATATAATTCCACCTCCACCAAACTTTACTATGAGTACATTGCATTCTGGCAAAAGGCATACTCCAAACCCAGACATTGCTATCCAATTGGTAGAGATTGAACCTTGATTCATTACTCTAGAGAACCTGTTTTCTCATTCTTCCCTCGAAGTGCCTTACACCAGCTCAATGGAACTGCATGGTTGGGTTTTGTGTAATCAAAGCCTTATTGGCATCTGTATGACCATGGAAACCAAGCAAATGTGTTTCCTTGTGGATGGTAATTATCGAAACAGAGCCGAATGCTTGTCGAAACTTTTGGAGTATGTGGGGCATCGATTTGGTAGGTTTTTCGAATTTCCTTGGACAGCATTCGTCTGTCCCTATCTCTTAGTTTCGTGGGTCTGCTGGGTCGAAGCCCATTCCAACAATCACCACTCACCTTCCGTTTTCTAATCACAAAAGCCCCTGTCGATTTTGGAATGTCTGGTTTAACTCGCCAGATAAGTCCCCTAAGAATCGGCTATTTCCACGATATCGGGTAATTACGCCCTCCTTGAAGTCGGACAGCTCTGCATCGTATGTGATTGATGCCAGTGCTGTTTCCTACTCGATAATTAAGCACAGAAGGCGTTGCATAGAACAGAACCGCAGATATCCTCATTTGCATGAGTGTCCAAATACTTATTGGTAAGTAGTGTATTAATGTTAAAAAACTGGAAATATGTTGGTCTATGGGAGGGGTTTGTACCCCTCAACCCCACCCTTATGAACTCCACTGCTCATGGAAACTGCGGTAAACACGGTGGAATTTTTCGAAATCCTTTAATGTGTGTGTAAGCTGAAATGCTTCACAATCTGACTGTGGTTCAAATTTTTTAAAAACATTTCGATTGCTGTAAATGTACTTTTGAGCTGGTATAAGAAATAGTAGTAAGAACACATTCAACAAACAAATATCTAATTATTAAGTTGCATACATTTTCTCCTTAAATAAAAATATTTCTCTGCAGTTTCATAATATTACATAACTATGAATGTTTCTCAGAATCTTTAAAAAGCATTTGTAAATTTTTTTTTTGATGTGAGAAAAGGAAAATATTTTCTCAATTTGTTATGTTGGTGGAAAATCATGAATATTTCATAGCTACAGTTGACTTGTTTTGCAAGACTCGCTCACAGACAGACTAAACTTCTTTCTTACTTAAATAGATTTATGTCTGTAGATATGAAACAAAAAAATCTTATTACAGAAATACTCAAATACAAAAAGATCCCAAACCACGCATAAGTAAACCAGAAACTTAAATATTAATCATCATATAGTATATATCATTAAAGATATAATTATTAGACTTTTAGTTCATTCAACCTTTCGTTTGTTTTAAATATTTTTGGACCTGAATTCTTCAGAATATGTCTAAAATTTTCAAAAATCTCTTTCCAATCATTACTATTGTAACTGCCATGGGCTTGAACTTTTTCCGAAGTGACGTTACTGAATGAAAACATACTTGCTTTCAACTAATGAAGTGACATGAAAAGTCCTAGAACTTTTTTTTTTTTTAATATGGGGTTCTCAAAGTTAAAAAAGTTTTAAGTGTGCTTCCTGAAGTGATAAATTTTACCCAGCACTTGTTTTTTGTCGGGAGTGCTCATGTTTTATGTTATGGGTGCTTTTTTCTGTGTGTGTGTGTTCGTCAATAAAAATGCATGGAGCTGAAAAAAAGGCTATTTCACTCGCCTGTAACCATGTTTGGAAATCAATCTTAACAATTCATTTTCAACAAAACTAAATTTTGAAGAGAATCTTCATATAAATATTTATATATCATACAAACATAATTTTTTTCTCTGGGCCGGGGTAACCCCTTGTAATGGATGGGCTGTTCCATCCATTAGGGTGCGAGGGTTAGAAAAAAAACTAGCCATAATCAAAACAATCCAATTTATTTACTATTCTCAACAACACACAAATTCAGCAATCTAAGTTAAGAAATGAACAAATTGATAAATATAGGAGCAATCGCGAAACAGATAAGACAAATAATAAATCGGATCACTTACACTTAGCACTTCCAGGCAACATACTTTCTTATATTTGAATATAATTTCTAAAGTAATCCACACACAATTCAGACGGATCGAATTCAAGTTAATAACTAATTGACCAAATCGTCAATCTTAATATTAATTAAATAATCTACGAAGTGTTTTTGTCTAACTTTACTTTAACCTTCAGCTTCCAATCTCTCGGTCCTACTCGAAATTTAAAGATTTAAATACACAAGCCTTGATTTGCATAATTACATCTTCTTCGGAGGAAGACAGTTTTCAATAGAATAATTTTTAAAGACCCAATATTCCCCAAGAGGATTATTAGTAGGAAGAACGTGAATAAACCCGTTACATCCTGTCCGCCTAAAGGAGGACCAACAACCATTGTACAAATGTTACAACTCTATTCATATTCATTGCTCAAACTGTAAAACTGTAATTTATATGTATTGGGTAGCTCTATTTATTTTTTTCGCGAAATTCGTTCTTGGCGCTCTTTTTCATTTACATTCATTGCTGGAGCTGCAACGTCCAGCATTTCATTGACAGTCCTCAGATTTTGATAAACCTGCAGCTCTTGTAGCCTCCTGGAGAGCTGAGTATTTAGTTTCATTGATTGTTAATAAGACTTCGCATGGAGACAACGCATTTTTAGCGCGTTTTTCACGTAGTGGAACAAAAGCGCTATTAGGACGCAAATTTCATCTTCGTTCCATATTTTGTCGTACCTTTTTCTCAGCCAATAAGCAACTAATTGACCTCGGGTTTTCGGCATTGGGTCGCATTTGTGCCCTAGAAGAGCCAATCATATTTAAATTTAATAATTAAAATTTTTTTTTAGTACAGTACTACTTTCTGTTAGTAAAAAGTTCATTAGTTCCATTATTGTAAAATACAACAGGTGAAAAACGCTCTAAAATTACTTGGCCATGCCATTGATTGATATCTTGTTTCTCACGCAATGATTCCAATCAAGGTAATGGTTTCAATATTTTTGTGCGAAATCTTGGCTTAATGTACTATCGCAACCTTATTGGCGACATAATATGAAATCAAGCATATGGTTGCTCATTCAGCGCGTATTACAAATGCAAAATCGGAGTTGTTAACTTGGCAAGTTATCTTGAACGTTGGCATTGTTGGAATAGTACGTAATAAATTTATTACAGCATCATGAAAAACTTTTTTTAAATAGAGAGACGATTAAGTTAAGTTTTTGGATATTTAATTACGCGTTTTTCATAAAAAGCAAAAAGCGAAGAATATTGCTATTGTGTTTCCATTTATTCATCACAAATTATTTTTCTGTATGTTGAAATGACCTTTGAACGAAAAAAAAAACAATACAAAATATATGGATCGTAAAATTCGCATCCTATTGTCCACAAAAGTCTGCTAGAGGAGTGGTCAGAAAATCCTTTCGCGGGTGAGTTTAATTTTTTGCATAGTAAAAAGACATGCATTTTAATAATTAATATTGCAATATAGAGCTTTATTATACGTATATATTATTGGTTAACATAGGTCTGTGTTATAGATTATACATAATTAAATATTTAATTAGTTTAATATTAAATATTATCCATTTACTCTGTTATTGCAGTTTTAACGAAATTTTTCCTCTTGGTATTCGTTGTTTGACCCATCCCTATTTTAAAAATATTTCTGGGCTTTCACATGATGAAATGATAAAATTAATTTGAAATAGTTCTACGTGAATCACGGTGTAGAGCAGGTACGCCTGATGGGGGGGGGGGTGCATTGCAAAGATGCGAGGCGTATTATGAAAAAAGCATTTTTTTTCAAACAAGTATATGTATATATATATGATAGACTTTACCAGTAATTAAATACGGCCGCGGGATAGCCTAGTGGTGAAGGTAACGGACTCGTGGCCGGCGTGTCACGAGTTCGAGCCTAGTACCACTGAAGACCCACCGAGCAAAGGGGCTGACCCACGTTAAAAAAAGTTCTGAAAAAGTTCTGAACTGATAAAAAATAGAATTTTAAGGATGCATTCTTTTAATAATTACACTGAGGGTTTTATAACAAATTATATAAGAATAAAATTGAGCAAAATAAAGAAGAAAAAAGAAGTCACCAGAGAAGCGTTAGCAATTTTATTCGAATCCTTCTTATCGAAAAAAAAAAGCATTCGAAATTCAAGCAATTAGAATTTATAATTACCGGACATTCTTTTTTTTTTTTCTATTGAGTATATTCATATTTAATTTTTTATTGTGAATCTTGAAGAAAAGAAAAATAATTCCTTTTCATAAAGAATGATGAGAATGAAAATTAAATATCCAATTCTGAAAATTACTCAGGTTATGCTGATAACATTATGCAAAATTCCATTTTAAGATATTTAAAAAATGCTGCATTTCTTTTTCTTAAAATATTCATACATTTTTTTTTTTATTCTATTCTTCCAGAATATATTACTCCTATTCTAGTTACTTTTTTAGAAGATATTATTTTTTCACCTATTTTTAAACAGTTTTGCGCTTATTGTTCTCCAGTATATCATCCCGCTTGAACTTCTAAAATCACCTGCTCACTCACCGTCCCATAGCAACACCTGCACTTTATTCCCTCTTAATCCCTACGAGAGGGAAAAATGCTCAACAAACATACTGAGTCCTTGTTCTCTGACCAACGTTGTTCCAGTGGCTGCCCCTAGGGAAATACACGATTCAGCTTCAAGTTCAAGCTGCTATCCCAGGCCACAGGCTGCCCAAATCAGAAGGTCGTTCACTTCTGTACAGATCAGTTGTGCCTCTCTTTTCCCCTTCTTCACAACGCATCATTTGAACACGCTCCACACTACTGCTAAGGTAAGCGGTTTTTTTTTCAGTAAGAATATCCTCTCTAACTTTTCGTGCTCTATGCTATCACAGCTTTTTGCATTGCATAATGAATCCTCATAATTAGCCGTTATTAAGGAAATGGCTGTGAGAGGTGTTTTGTAGCGGTATGCGCGTCGCGCTATGTAATTTGTGCGTACGCAAATTTTTTTTGTAAAAGTGGTCATCTTCAAGTTTCGATATCAAGACCCGGAACTACCGCTGGTGGAATCGTTGATAGCCGCCCACCTTTTGGCCCCCAGGATGATCTTGTTTTGCGTTTTTTGTTTCCCCTCACAAGTTCATACGATAAGCAAGTTGTTAAATGCAATTTTTATAAAAATGTTTATATTTTAAAAAATACTGGAAGTAAAGAAAAGTATATAAAGTGTCGTTTCTTTTAATATTTGTACTTTGGTTTCCAAAATGCATTTTTTAAAAAAAAATTAGTGGAATATATTGTGATTGTAATTTTTAATTTTAGCAATACGGAAAAGTGAAAATATATATTGCATTTAAATTTTAAGCCTTTTCCCCCCGTTAAAGTATATATAACTGCGTTTAGATGTTATTTTCCTTTTCAGAACTGAAGGATTGATATGACAAGTTTTAACTCAATTTATATGGAACGGATAGTTGTAAATTTTATTTTTATTAAAAACAAATAATTATTTGGCAAGAATTATTCCGTAATTATAGTTATTGTTAATGTAATACGTTGTTAAAACGAAACTGGTGGATATGCATATAATAAATCACGGTAGATATAAGCTTGACCTTGATATTTCCATTGTTTTGTTGAAAATAACTTCAAAAAGTAACCTTAAAAATACATAGATAATCAGGAAGTTCCTTATAATAGAATTTTATCAATGATGATTATTACCACAACACAAATACCACTTTAAAATATTAAAGTGTTGCTTAGTTGTAAAATAGTCTGCTTTGATAAATCACTCAATTATAAAAAAAAATATTGCATTCGTAGAAGGCAGTGGTGTATCCAAGGGGAGGGCTTTAACCCATCCCCATAGACCAACAAATTCTTAATTTTTACCATAAAGATTACCATTCGATGCTTTCGCCTTGTTTTTTAGAATGCAACCCCCACCCACATACGAGCAGGTCTGTGTACGCCACTGCTAGAAAAAGATATTGGATGCGAAAAATGAATTATGTCAATGACGAAAGTAAAGAATATCTTAAAAGAATATCATGTAATATTACATACAACCGCATACTTTCCATATATGTCCAGTGTATCTTTGTAAGATGGGCTATGGAATTTTGACAAGTGCAGTGGATAATCTTGCGGAAGTATGTGCTTCCCGGGGTTTCATTAGCTATTGTAACAGTGATAATATTGAAGATTGAATACAATTATTAAGTCTACAGTTAAATTTTTTATGATATCAGCTTCTGCCTAAGAATGTGTATAATGCGCGAATTAAATTATAGCTCAAAAGTTTAGAAGGCGGGTTAAGAACCAGCATTCTTGAGAACATATTTTCGAAGGCCTTAAATCAAACTCAACTTTATCTTACTGAAAACGTCATATAATAAATTTGGCCTGAAAGACAATTCTTCAAGACGTTAAATAGTCTTTCAAACCCACTACTGCATTGTTAAAGCAAATCTTATCATTCCTTATTGTAATCAGTTATCGTATAGAATGTCTTTTCGTATCATTTTGGCATAAATGGAGGTTATGTGTTGAGTTGTCAGCAAAGTAACAATGTAAGTGCTCAAATGCACTTTGTATTTTGCTTCTTTATTCCCACATAGAAGTGGGACTCGTGTTTGAAAACAATAAAACGAGACTTCAGAGCTGTCTTGTTAATTTCTGTAAAAAAATTGCATTACAGAAATGTTTGTAGGTTGATATGTAAAAAAGAAATTGTGAAGGTGAACCCTTGATTCATTTAATAATCCATAATCCATTCTTTATCCTGTTAAATCACTGTCATTGTAAAGTAAAAAACAGGACTAATGAAGCTGTTTGGAACAATGAATAAAAGTTATAAATTATTTCACATTGTTATGAATTGAGGAAAACTTTTTGTCAATTCAATCTGTTTTTAAAGTTCGGCACTTATCCAATACCTAAATATTATCTAAATATTCATACTCTCGAACCAAATAAAGGTGGCCGCGGTAGCCAAGTGGTCTAGGCATCGGATCGTGGCTAGCGTGTCATGAGTTCGATCCCAGTACCACTGAAGACTCGCCGTGTAAGGCAGCGATGCACGTTAAATCCGTCGAGAGCTCAAACGTCCTCCCGTTGGTGTGGTAGTTAGGAGAGGGGTGCCAGCTCAGGTGTCGTCCGCGTCACTTGACCATGGTTCAAAATTACGCGAACCGTCCCCAAAAGCCCTCGTGTAGCTGAACAGTGGGACATTAATATTCACCCACTCACTCACTCGAACCAAATAATATGAAAAACTGTTTATTGAGTGATAAAGCCATTCTGTTTCTACTACAACTTATTAAGTAAATTTCATTGTAATGTGTACAGCACATAGTGTAAGGTACCAATGTTTATAACATTTTTTTAAAATCTGACAAAGAATATACCCTGTGCATCTATAATCTTGATAATGTTATTGCTCACCGTTGAGTGAATTGTGATTTTAAAGCTTCAAACTAACAATGCTTTCATGCAGCTACATTTAATACCTAATTTGAATATTATTAGTTGACTCTTTGGTTTTTTGATTAGCTATAAATGATTTTTTTTTCTTGTAAAGGTTTTTACGTTGGATGATTTATTGATATAAAGTTGTAATAGATTGAATTCATCGTTTATTCTGTATAGTATAATACGATAATATCTTTTTTTTGAATTTTACTCGCAGAATATCGATTTAATTCAATATTTAAAGTATTCTGAAAAGCTGGCTGTTTATTTAAAACAGTTTATTAATATGTGATCACATTAAGTGAATAATAAATTATTTCAAATACAAATTTACGTATTGGATAACTAGTTTTACGCCTATCTAGTAACAAAAATTTTATAATTAAGACACATGGATTTTATCTTCAGCAAGGCATTTAAAAGATTTTGATTAAATTCTCTCTCCGTTTATAATAAATATTGATCTAGTATGAGTCCAATGCTGTTTCATTCATATCATTAGATAATAGAAACATAAATTCTTTTATTTAATAAGTAAACAATATGACTGACTATATACATCAATGAAATTTATGCATTATGATTGTAAAACAGTTTTACTCTGTTGGAGAATATTTGATTTTTATGTTACGAGGTTTTAAAGAATTTTTTTTCTCGACATTTTTATTTTTATTTCTATAGTTCGTACTTTTTTCCGGAATTTTGAGCATCTTGTTTGAAAGAATTCCCATATGTACATCGATACATTTTTAAACCGAAAAGTTTGATGCCATTCATAATTTATCACTGTCAAAAAATTTTCTCATATTACTCATCGGAAGCACTGTCGCAAGAATTAATTCCGTTGAGTTTAAGCGGAAATTCCTGAAATATATAACATAAATTCTATCCGTTTTAACGAACAGGAAGATGCACTGAAGTATTAAGCGGAACGTATTATTGAGATAAAAAGATATTGAAAGCAATAATTGAATAATATTAAAAGTTTTTAAAAACATAAAATGTGTGAATTTTTAAAAGTACAATTTAATTTCAGAATGTTTTATAAATTCGATTATTAAAATTAGTTACAACATTAACGGAAATTCGTTCGATAATAGTTGTAGAATGTGTCTATTAGCGCAATTTATATGCTTGCTTTAACTAATGTAAATTATTATCCTATCGATTTTGTATTATCGATAGTACTTTTCTTTCGGTAGTCGGAATAGTAATATCTCGCACTTTAAAAAATACTTTTATTTTTTAAAGTAATATTTTTAACTTTATTCAATATTTCATCCATTATTTAATTACTATTTAATTTAGAACGTGATTTTTATTTTAATTTAAAGTAGACTGAGGAAGGGAACTATAAGGAAAAATTTTGAAAAAAGGAACTCTTTTAAAAATAAAATGTGTTCTTTTATTTTAGGATTTCGTAAAACCATTTTTTTCAAAAAGTCTTCCGTCTGTGCCAGGTAAAGATTTATTCGTTGCACATGTAGAATAAAGTTGATTTTCAGAATTTTTTCCAATTCAGTATTAAATTGCGCAATTAAAAATTTGTTAAGGATTTAGAACTCTTTAATAAATGATTACGGTCTGTTACGTAAGCATACTTTATGCACAAAAAGATTTTGCAACAACTGTATTTTTCTCTTGTAACTAATGTAAAAAAACAAAAAAACACTTGATTATTTGTTTCTTAATTTCAACATTCACTTTCGAAAGTTAAATATTTTTCTTAGGAATAATCGTCTTTACAAAAAATTTGTGATTCTAATAAACTTCTGTTTGAGAATATTTAAGAATTAGAAGTACTCGAGATATCAGAAAAGAACAAATTTTGCAAGAACTAGATTTTGCCTTACATTTATCTGCAAAACAAAACCATTTTAAAATGTTTTTTTTTTTTAAAAGAATATCAGATTGTTAAAAAAAAGTTTGGTAGAGGATGTGGGATCGATCGTTCTTTAAGCAATGAAGGAATTTGATGGTATCAATACAGATAATAAAATAAAACCTTACTTCGTATCAGTTATTACTTGATAATATGTTTGAACTGAATAAAACGACCTAGTTTGTATTTTTTCAGTTCCAGGATTACGACAATTTACAGTTAATCGATTCGTTTCTGGCTCCTGTTTTGATCAAATAAACGTTTCCAATGCACCATTTATCATACAATTTAAATCTGTCTCAATTTTTTTGAAATTTACTATGGATAATATTTGTGCTAATCAGAATTTCCTACTTTACAAAAGGGACTTAAAACTGATTGTTTTGTAATAATACTACTTTTTGTTTTAAATACATTATTTACTATGCAATATCTTTTATTTTTAAAGAACCGCCTTGTTTCAAAATGTTTACTACAAAAAGGTTTTTATGTGATTTTTTTTTGTGCTCATTAATTCATAATTATTCAATAAATATTTTACGTGAAGTAAATTTTGATATTTTACAACTGAAACATTCTAAAACTTACATTAATGATGTATGTTATTTATTAAATACTATATTCTTAATTGGAAACATGTTTAAAATTCGTATAGGCTATTTTTTTTTACAAGAAAATGTAATGCAATTAGTGTTAAATCATTACAAGTGCCTTAGAACACATTTGCATATTTATTTTATATTTTTATTTCTTAGAAATATGGAGCACTAAATATACTTTTGTATACATAACGAATATTATTTAAATTTACAGGTGAGATATAATGATGCAATGATAAATTTCTCTCTGTATATTCTTCGTCTGTAAAAGTATTTTTACAAGTTATTCTATGAAAAAAATATTTTAATGTAAAATCTATAAAAGAAGGAAATATAAATTAGAATGTAATTGTGAATAATTATAGCTAAAGTTTATTTCATGGACATCTTTTTTTCTTGTAGTCATCAAATGATCAAAGAGATCTCCAGATGAATGATAATATCTCGAAAATATATAAAAATCAAACATATCAAATTCACAACCAGCGTTTATTATTGCGTCGCAATTCTTTCTCCTCCTGAACTAACATAAATTTCGAATAATTTACAAAAGGTGTCAACTTAAGAAACAAAAATTTAACAGACGATTATATCTTAAATAAATTAAGTAATCAGATAAATTAAAGTTATATATAACGCAGACGATAAAAATTTGGAAGAGAATTTTCAACTATATCTGCAACAAATGTAGAATTGAAATGTTTCATTTAAAATCAGTTCAAAACAAAGAAAAGAAATTCAAATAGAATTAAATACTTTACTATATGAAACAGTAATAATCTTCCACACACAAAATAACAATATAATTTTTTAAATGCAGAAAATTGATCGCGCGCGATGCGTATCGACAACGTTAATTAAAATTTCCTGATAAAATAAAGTAAACGTATTGAAAGAGGAACTGAATTATATGTAATTAAAACTATTTTATCTTCGATTCATCTACGAGAATAAAATGGTCACTTCCTTCATATTTTGTTTCAAAGTAATTTTTCCTTTTCATAATGCCTAAAATCCCAAGGATATAAATCAAGTTGTACTCCTGAATTAAAAAGAGTGTTATTACTCCTTTTTTATTTCACATTTATATCTTTGAATATAGAACCCCATTAAAATTTACACCATTCTTCGTTGATTGATGTTACTTTTAATGTTTCTGTTAAATTGTTAAGAAATGGAAAGATCAAAAATATGCCGGAAAAGTACGAAAACAAGTGTTTCACCTCTTGATGAAGATCTTGTATTCAAGGATAATTTATCCATATTAATAAAAGGAAAAGTTTGTGTGTATATGTGAGTGGACAATGTAAAACAGAGTACCGTAAATGATAGTATGTCCCTCGAAGCAATTTTCTTTTTTCGGAATTCGTTTTAGACTTTTTAAAATTCAATGTTGAAACGATTTTTGATACAGAACACGATTCTTGCACCATATTACGGATCAAAATTAAATTGTTCCTCCATTCTTTTAAGGAAAGACAGAATTTGTTTTGGGTGGGTAAATTAATTTTCTGACTTTAAACGAATTCTTGAAAACAACATTGAAAAGCTTCAGTTTAAGATTCTTTATATTTAATCGCTCTATTTAGAAATTCTTTCTACCCTAACGACATGGCATACGTCAAACTTTTGATCCTTTTTTAAAAAAGAGCAAACCTTATCGATTAGTTAGTTTTTATAAATTTTTAATTACACAGCAAGTGAGCTAGCTAGTGTTTTTGGTGTTTTTCTCCATTAATAAAGATTTCCGTACATATAGTTCTGGTGTATATCATTTAAAAACGTTAATGGTATATTTTTGCTTTTACTTAACTTTTTGGTTCTTTGTAACAGAATTGCGACTCTTATCCGCATGAATCTTCACAAACAAGTATTTCTTCAAAAATTAAATTTTAGTTTTGGCAAAAAACATTTTAAAAATTAATTCTTAATAAGAACTGTAGTTAATTGATACTAATGCAGACTTACGTGTTTTGATCAGTGAAATATATAATGTATGTTGAAACTTATGTAAATCCTTATGTATGTCCTAAAATAAACTTTTTCTAGAAGAGTTAATTTTCATGAGTGGGAAAATATTCAATGACTTTGGATTTAAAATTTGGTTACCTGAAATACTTTTTGTAATTATAAGTAAAGATTGTTAAGAAAATCATTGATAGTATGAATAGGAGTAGTTTCACGGAAGTAGAGCTCAAAGATAAGTTGATCAGTCTCAATAATGCAAAATATTTACGGCGTAACAAACCATGAAAGTTCAAGAACCATAAGGAATAGGTAATTCTGTTTAAGGTTTTTATATTACCTTAAGGTTTTTTATTCTGTAATAGGTTTTTATATTACCTGAACAAGGGCTATCTTTTAAAATTCCCTTGATTCCCATCTATAAAGAGACATAAGACTGGCGACTTATGGGAAAAAATAGCAGACGATACTGAAAAGTTTCCTGAGTATCACTATAAATATTCCATACTGATTGTTAAAAAATATCCTATATTTCAATTTCTTTAAAAAATAGCACTATTCTGTATAACAATATTAAATTAGTTAACCTGTAGCAGTATTTTTATAACATAAGCAAACATTATTAAATAAAAAACCAATAAAAGACTCTTTAGTAATCGAATTTTATAACTTAGAATTTTGTTTTATTCTATTTCTAATTTTATAAATTATTGAAAAAGACTGAAAGGCAACACTAACTGTAACTTTCTTAGTATATTAGAACTGAGCTGGTAATTGAACAAATTAATTATAATAGAATAAATATTTTCAGAAATAAAGATTTTCCTTAGAATTTAATTTGCTTGGTTTTTCTTAAAGAAAGGAATTAAGCCGCGGAAAAGTCCCGGATCTGAATATTTTTAGAATGAAGATTTTCATATCTATCCTTTAAAGATGGTTTTAATGAATCAATACATTTATATAGAATTGACCTTCAAATTATTTCAAGAATTGGAGATTGGTCCTAGAAACGAAAGAATTCGTAAGTGCAATGCTTCTTTGACTTAATAGGCCAAAGTGCAATCAACCAGCGAATTCGAGAAATGGTGACACTGAAATCAGAGAATCATTACCTTTATTAGTCACAGCTAAAATAAAAAAAAAACTTTGTTCTCAAACTGATTTGACACAGAAACAACTTATATTCCACGGCTAAAGGCAATTGAATTATCATTAACGCCAACAAACCCATTACTGTAAGATCCTTGCATCATAACCAAATTTTCATTTAATGTATGTAATCACATGAAAGAAGCTCTTGTAAATGCGTGAAATTAACTCTTTGTTTTATTTTAAGATGAAAAGTGGTTCACCTTTCGATGTAAAAAGTAGTTGGTACACCTTGTGTTTTCTCTTTCTAAATTTGCAATAGAGCTGAATGTGGCACACGCAGTAATTATCTTGTGATAGTTCCCAATGTGTGTGTGATGAACTTCTCTTTTCATAATGCATTTTCATTTCCATGGGAAAATATAATTTCTCATTTGCGATTATCTGTGTCAGTCCTCCTTGCGTAAGAGTAAAAACCGTATGTAGGGGGAAACCTTGAATGAAGTCATTTTTTATGGCAATTTTCAGTACTAAACACTATTTTATAAAGAGGGCAGGTCAGGAAAGTTAATTTAAATGTGTGTGTGTGTGTGCTTTATACTTTTATGATTATAAGCAGAGGAAACTTATGGAAAATGAAAAATGATTTTAAATTAACCAATCAAAAATATACTTCCCCATTAAAATCCGCTATAAATTATTTTATTATTCATTTTAAAAATACATTAAAGCGTCATAAATTAAACTCATTCATGGGATTTGTAAATAAGAGAATGAAGCAAGCAAAAATATTTAGTGGCTTTTTACCTATGTTATTTTCTACTACTCTGAAATGGATATATTTTCCAATAAACATAACTATACTCTATTCTGTTCCCATGTATTCCCCAAGTTAGTTTTTTGATGACTTTTAATAGTTATTTTTTCTCGCTATTAAACATTGAAGTAAGTATTGCAATCGAAAAATTGTTACAGTAACCCTGAAGCTTGTATTAGTAATTCCGATGATTCTGTTCTTGAAGAATCTCCAGTAAAAGATTATTAACGTCGCACTATAAAACAACAAAAGGGCTATTGGAGACGGACCTAGTAATTTTAAACCTTGTGGTCAAGTAAGGACTACACCTGAGCTGGTAATCCCTTTCCAAACTTCTACACCACGTCCATGGGAGGACCTTGAGCCTTGACAAATTTAAAGTGTATCAGCCTCTCTACAAGGCAGGTCTTCAGGGGCACTCTCGACTCCGGTCGCGAGTCCATAACCTCGACCAGTAAGCTACTGCTCTCTGCCACGAATCTCCAATAGAAACAGACTATTCCTTATATATTTTTTTTTTAAATAAACTTTTTTATAATAAAATAAATATTATTTTTGATAAGTGATAATTCCTTACAATCGCTCATAGTATATATGCATGGTGATTTTAGAGATTTTTATCAAAAACTAGTAAAGTTATTTTAAGAGATGTAAATGGCATTCATAATACCCAACTCTCGTATACTTATCCACCTGAAACTATTGGGGATGTAGACTAGTTGGATCCATGTATTATAAATCAGGGATAAGCATTAAGTCGATCGTGATCGACCGGTGGACCACCAAGACATTTTGGGGTAACCGCTTTTACTAAGCCTTGAGACATGCATACTAAAAGAAACGCATTTATGGAACACCGACGCCAGCTAGATTGGAGAATTGGCTTTTCACAATGTCTGCGACTGTGTGTTTACTTAAACAAATGATTCAATAACTGTGTAGATGACGCATGTATTTTCCATAGGAGCTTACTATGAAGCTTAACACGCTCACTGTTGCCGTAGGAGTATAAAGCCATATGCTAGCCGTATAAATTAATTTTTCCCCACAACGCTGACTAAAGGGGAGAATAAATATTGATGATAGCTCTTCCCGCGATAGCATGGGATTGGCTATTGAAACATTATTCCACACCCCGCGCTTTCACGTCATTGGATCCTTGTGCTGATGCCATGTCCCACGATGGCGCGGAATTTAACAGCAGACTAATTAAGTACATACATCGGTTTCAGATTCATCTGTTCACGTATGTTCTCTGAACATTTCATTGAATACGTCTCTGCTCCACGATCTAGTAGTAGTTTATAATTGTTCTAGCTTACAACCAGACAATTTTGTGTTAGTTGCGTTTTTGTAATAAACATAGTAATCTGACATAATTTAAAAGACGGGTACAATGTCGAAAACAAATGTTAAGGAAAAAAACATTCATTTGTAATGCACAATGGCCACACCTACGCAACTGGATGGACCACAGCACCTTAAAAACATTAGAAATAGCCTGTACTCCAGAAAAGTCCGCCCACTCCTGCTATAAATCTTTAACTTAATAAACAACTAGCCTTTCTAAAGGAACATATGATATAACCTAGATGAAATAAGATCTCTCTAATATTAGAATAATATTCACAGCCTTTCCACTATTCATTACTACTCCTCTCAACTTGATTTCGCTTTATATAAATAATCTCGTTTACTCAATACTTTTCTTCTCTAAGTATGTTTCAGTTAAACTTTCCGACAACATCAATGTAAACCCTAGGTTGGTTTAAAGAGTGAAAAATCTGGATAGTGTGACCAGTACAAAACTATTATATTAAAATAATAATTAATATGAGGAACATTTTTGAGAATCCAGCAGAATCTGTGCACTTATGCTCTTTTAATTATAATACGTAAGGAAAATTGAAGGTTATAGGAAAATTTTCTTTATCTTATCAAATGAATATCAATGAAAAACATCAAGGTTTATGTTGCATTGTTAGAATGTATTCTTATTCAATTCTTATTCTTATTCTTATGTACTTTAGAAACTTTGTTTTAGATTTTCAGTCATGTAAATTACTACTCTATTAAATAAATTATTCATTTAAATAATTTTTGTACAATTTCCTGCGAAGCTTTTGTCGATGTGAAAGAACTAAAGGATTTTGAACACATTTCTAACGCATATTTTTGAATTTAATCGAGTTTCCGATGCTTATTACTACATTTATGTAGTTTTATTTTATTTAATAAGTAAACTTACTTAAATATGAAGTATATAATCGAGTATATAATCTTATACAAATTAGTTAAGATTATGAATGTTGTTTGTATGTAAGTAATTATCTATTGAAATATTTAAACGGAGAACCCCAAAAATGTTTTTTAAAGAGTATTGCAATTTATGTAATTAATTTTTGTGTATTTGTTCTTTCAATTGTTTTAATTTTACATTCATTAGCACTAATTAATATTTCGTTCTAAACATCACCTTTTACATAACTGGAATCTTAATTGCTAAACATTCATTATTATTCTAATTCTTAAGTTCAATATTTTTTAATTAAATATTTTTCGAGTAGGGGAGTAATTACAATTATCTGCATCATTTAACTATTCCTATAATGACTTTTTTTTTATAAATTTCGAAATTACATATTACTTATCTTGCGAAATTTTGTCTTTAACAAAAGGACGATGAAATGACTTTAACATTCATTCACGTTTTGCACTCCCTGCATGATGCAAATTTCATTTTAATTTAAGTGAAGAAACTTTTGAAACACTTAATAAATGACAAAGAACAACACGACTGGTTACAGTTACATGAAACATTGTTCTGTTTATTAACGGACAGTGCTGATAACGAAACTTTTATGAACAATGGCACATGTGAAAAAAAAATATTCTTATTAACTAATAATATAAAACCTTCACATGTTTCACGAAAATATTCAGATCACATTTCAAGAGATTGGTTTTTTTATGAATCCTGATTTTTTTGTTTTATGGATTGCATAAATTAACACTATAATGTCGTGGCAACAATTAAATTTATCTTCAGTACCTTATAAATTTTCAAATGTTTCTCAATTCGAGGTTGAATGGGGAAATGTGTGAAGTATAATTGCTTCCATAAATTTTTATACTTTATGGATTTTTGCATTTTATTGTGTCATATGTGTTCAGCAATGCATATTAATAACTGAAGAGTTGGTTAAAAACTGAATAAGCGTGATGCTAAAAAGTTGTTCATTAATTTATATATGAAACATTCTTTTCTAAATAACACTTTCGTCCATTTTTTTCGGGGGAGGAAGCGCATATTTACATCTTGAATAGTCGTTGGAAAAAAATGGGGTAAACTCGCACTATTTTCAAATACTAATGAGGGAAGTAGACTTGTTATCGTTGTAAAAAAATGAAGTACAATTTCCTATTCATAATGTTTTTGGAAATTCTTTTGAATTAGTTTTTAAATATATGAATTTCATTTGAAATGTATAATCTAATAACCAATGGTGTCTTGAGACTTAAGGTCCTGGGGTTCTATACAAAAGTTGGCTCCCCTGCGATTCTTTTAAGCAGACCGAATGTATCATACTTTGTGGTGGTGGGATTAATCCCCATTTGGTCTAGTGAAACTAGACCAGATCCACGAGTCCATAAAGTTGCACAAAATCTAAGAACAGCAGGGGAAGCAACAGCCTCCTCACAGGAAAACCCTAGACATTGCAGAATGTGTTGAGGAGAAAAAGGACTGATGTCTCATTTGGTGCAAATTGGGAAGCTTCTTTTGCCACCTTCAAAATTCATGCACCTCAGGTGACCAGTTGAAAATCGCGAGAATGCCGTCTGATAAGATCTGGAACTCTTGAATGTATGGCCGATCCATGATGTCTTTGAAAGTACCGTGGGTGTACAGAAGAGACAACGGTCCACAAGCATTCAAACGGTAACTAACCCTAAACAAATAAATGTGCCTAACTCACAATGTTATAAACCTGGGCACGACTCGACCGACTGCCTCCTTTGGACTGAATGAATAACCAATGTTTAAGGTGGTAGGCCTGGGCCTACAAACGGACGATGGGCATGAAATGATAATGTAGCCTTACCTTTGTTGTCAATAGGTATATAGTTCAAAATTCCAAGTTTTTCGGTCATTACGTTCGGTAATAACATTTGGAGATCTTTTGAAATACTCGGATCATATGATCTTATTGACGTCGAATCGGGAACCAGATGAGAAACTTTTCTCCCGAACCGTAGGCCCATGCCTTAAGACGTTCCTGCTTGTCATTTCTAGTAACGTACATTGCACTACAATTTGTCAGGTTTCCGATCTCAAATCTCTAATTTCGAATATTATTTCTTAAACTTTGGAATATTTTAAGTTTGCTTACGCGGCGTGCATGGGTTCCCCTACATAATCTTCAGCGAAAATATATATATTTCTATAAACATATCCTTCTGAAACTTACCTAATGAAAGGAATTTACTTTCATAAAATTAAAAAGAGGGCATAAAAATAGTTTGCGAATAATTTGTCATTAATGCATATCTTATAATAATGAAAGATTTTATATATTAGTTTTCTGGGCATTGTTTTTCTTTCTGAACAAGTTCATGGATTTGCTAAATAATAAATGTTATTTATAAAAATATACATTTCAAGAAGGAAAAAAATACATTTTATGCTATTTACGATTTTACATAGAATATTAATTCTCATTTAAATAATCTTAAGGTTAATTTTATTCTATATTCGGCCAATGATTCATTCGTTACCGAATCATTAAAACGATTGCTTCCGCACTCGGCTTTTTTTTTATTCTGATTTTTTTTTGTTTCTATTTTACTCTTTTGTAAAAACAGTTGATCATTGGCTATTTCCATTCTATCGCTTCATTTAATGGCCGAAGAAAGAACGAATTGTTTTTCTAAACGTGATACGGCAACGAGCAAGGGCATCAGTTTAAGAAACAAGCGAATAACTTCTTGAAGCGCATCACCCAATAAAGTGTCCGATTTGCACGAAACCGTTGATGGTGGTGTTAGAAAAAAAAGAAAGAAGAAAGCAAACAGCTGATTCCCTGTTGACCTGATACCTTCGAGGTCTATGCCCTCATCCAGTTTGCGCGATTGAAAGTCAGCGTAAACAGGATCGTTGGGTCATCTTCGAATGTAGAGTGCCTGTAGAAAAATTGAAATTTTTAAACTATATCAAGATATACAAGGTCGCTAAGAAGACCAACCTTGAAAAAGAAAATTTAATGGTTTCTTGTCAACTCATCAAAAGCATAGGAATACTTGAAGAGAATATTATATAAGTTAGTCATGTCGAAACTACAAATTAGTTTATTAAACCTTTAAAAGAGAATTGGAATTTCAAACTATAATAAAAAAGGCTGCTGGAAAGGTAATTTTGAAAATTCAATAGTTTTTTTTAAACAATTTATTGGAAGGAAAAATACCAAATAAGGTGAAAAAAGAATTTCATTTTTTTGAGTTAAAATAACTCTCAGGGCTGTCTCGTAATTTTGAGCAACGATTAAAGAATAAAAAGGGAAAGAAAAAGAAGCGATTCTCCTTTATTTTTAAATAAAATTATGCGCTATTTTAACAAGTTAATGCCTTGTATCAAGTTGATAAAATTTCAATATTTGGTACTTTGATTATATAATATTGGAAAAACTGAAAATGATCAGTTTTTTTACAACCATATTTTGGAACTGTGATTTGAAATAGACATAAAAATATTTTTACTATTTTGTCATTTTTTTAGATAACTAACAAATTTTTACCTTAATCTCAACACTGTAGCCTTGAATAAGTTTTCATATTAGTTTCTAATTGCAATTAGTAATATTTGATTTCGGAACTTTTGAATATGATGAGAATATTAAAAGAAAGTTATATGAGAATATTTAATATAATCCTTCATTTTTATTAGTTTTTTTGAAAAAATAATTGCGTTTGAATTTGAATTAAAATACGATTTATTACGATTATTTGCTTGGCACAAACATCATGCTGTTTAGAAATTTTTTTAAAAAATTTAAAAACTAAATTTTATTTTGTTTTTAGTTTTCTTGTTAGATAAAAAACATCATCAGAGATTTTTAGACGTAAACTCTTTCTGAACGATGTTCAGTTTTTCTGTGTCCTGTTAATTTCCCTTTTCTTAAAATAAATATTGAATGAAATATTTTGTAAACATAAATATCCACAAAAAATATTAATTTTTGCATTGTAATGATTATAAATTATTCAGTTACTTTTCAAATTTCTTAGACATTTAAGAAATTTGTGAAAATTGTATTAAGCTGAAGGTTTTATGATTTTCATGTCCATTTAATGACATATCAGGAATTTCACACTAAAATGAAACGTCTCAAGATAATAGTTTTTAATGAGTTAAAGTTTATTAATGCAGTGTTTGAAGCTATTTGAAAATTTAAATGCTTCATCTCCTTCATGTAAGGTCCAAATTTGATGTTTTAAAATGATACATTTTGTATATGTATAAAATACAAAACGTAACTTTTGAAAAAAATGAAAGAATCTTAATTTCTTATTTACGAAATACTTTAAAATAAATAACAAATGTAAAATAATTGCACACATTGAATTTACTAACGACTAATATAAATTGTTATAATTTTTCTGATCATCTTAACCAGTGATTCCCAAAGTGGTCTACATAGACCCCCAGGGGTCTATGACGATCTGCAAGGGGTCCACGACAGCCAAAAAATAATTTGGGGGTCTATGAGATGTAAATGGGGGTCTACGAAAGTGGCTCTCATCAAACCAGATCGTGACTAATATTAAAAGGAAATTTAATGAAGTGGAAACTAGGACTTGCCTATTTAACAGATTTATTTACCAAATTTAATGAGGTTTAATTGCAGTTACAAGGCGACAGCATAAATTTTATTAAAACAAATTCCATTTCAGCATTTCTTGCCAGAATTAAGCTAAAGGAGCATAATGTTGAACGTCGCCAACATTTAAATGCCCTTTTTTAGATTTTGAAACTAGGTTTGAGAATGTTTTGGCTATCGTAGTACCACAGTAGACAATGAATTTATATGGTCACTTTGAAAAAAAAATGTCAGATTATAAGAATTAAGCTCTAGGAATAGGCACTAACGAAGATCTTAAAGTAAAGTTTACAATCGATGTCGACAATTTTAGCTTTAAATATATATACCTGTTATTTATTCCATATTATGGAATATATTAAGAAAGTTTTTAATTGTTTTTCCGATTGAGAAGGAATTTCAGTGAAGCTTATCAATTTCCAAAACAAAAAAAGAAAGAAAATACTGGACACTATTAACGAAGGAAATATATTTAGTGTTAAAACCTGATAAGAGATTGATGCCAAATGTTGAAAATTTATTATTGCATCTCCAGATTCCTCACTCCCTCTAAAAGCATTTGTTTGTTGCTCAGTTATTTTATGCATTAATTAAATTTTAATTTAATTAACTAACTAATTAAATTAACTAATTCAGTTTTAAACTCTTCTATACTTCACTACAGTTAAAATTTTTAATCTTTTAAAGTAAATAACCCTATACCTGCTGTCAAAAACACATTTAAGTTGATAAATTTGCACAAATTTCATATTAGCTAAGTAGGGGTCTACCCCAAACTGAAAAACCTGTCAAGGGGTCTATGAGGCTGAAAAGTTTGGGAACCTATGATCTATAAACAAAATATTCTTCCAGCTCAGTCATAAAAACCATAACTTAAAACTTGTTTCTAGTATCTGTTTGCTGCTGCGACATACACCTTACTCGATGAATGTCACCTAGGAACGGACCATTCATTCTTTTACTAAAATTGTTTGTTTCATTGGAAAAATAGCAATCAAATTCAAAATGATATTGTTAGATATGTTCTGTCCTTTAAGTTTGCTAAGAAGCAAGCTAAGAGGTAGAGAAAAAAGTTTCAAATATTTATAGGACCGCATGGCAAAAAAGGTGACCCTTACAATCGTATTAGTAACTTGTTTGATTTCAATCTCTTTTAATAATATTTTAGGGAACTATATATATTTAAAAATCAACAAAATTAACACACCTGAGATAGTTTATAAAAAGACATATTTCATTCACTTGATATTTTCCCCCGAAATATTTTATTCTTAAAGCATTTAAGGGTATCGGGACATGCTAGAAAGAGTAAAATGCCAAAAATAAGTCTTTGTTTATGGGACATATATCTTTAAAAATTTCAAATAGAGCTTAGATTTTTTGTAATCTTAATAAAGATATTTTAATCAATCTGTAGAAATATAAAAATTTTTGATTCAAAAAGATTTTTTTTTTCTGTTTCATTTAAGTTGATATATAATTTTTTGAGATCTCATAATGCGTGCTTATGTTTAGGTACCATTTTTTAAAAAGTATCTCCTAAATATGTAAAATATTTTCTGCATGTATATAAAACAATACACGCAATATTCTGTTTCTGTTTCACGCAACTTCCTGTTTAAATAAAATATGACAATAGTTTCTTTAAAAAAATTATAAATCTTTGTATAATTTTGAAATTTTTTAATTTTTCCTCCTTGTCGCACAAAATTATTTTTTAAAAAACTGAACTACTTCGATTAAAAAAAAACGGGTTCACTATATGCGCAGGTATCCTGTATGAAAGTATAAAAAATTTGAAACCATATAGTGCAATAGTTTTTTTTAAAAGTGGACCTAATGCAAAAAATTATTTTTGTAGAAAAAGTGGGGGAAAAAAAAAACTAAACATTTGTAAACGTTTGCTTACATTTTTGTCAATTACTTTTTCATATTTTATGGTTTCTTTATAAATGAACATATTAGTGTAAAACATTTTTAGATTCAGAAAAATATGTTCTATTTTTTAATACTAAAATTGAAGAATCGATTTTTGAATGTGTATTGGCTCCATTAGATAAGCTTAATGAGTTAGAACAAGTCATTGCTCAATTCATCTAGTTGAGCAAGAAACACATTTCATCCTATAAAACAGGAAATAATTTTTAAAAAAAAATAATTACATTATGTTACTCCGAATCTTATAAATGGACTGCTTTATTCTTTTGTCCTTTTTTATTATTCCTTTATAAGAAATCTATGAAATTTCTGGAATACAATTGAGATTCATATTATATCTACTTAATATCTGACTTACACTCCACGTTTTTACTGCTCTTTAACCTATATTTGCTTCCTGAAAATCTTATTAGCGATTATTCCCATAAATTTGGTAATATTTCTAAGACAATGCCGATTTGCGTAACACAAAGACACGACGGACACATTCATCTTCATTTGTAGGAGTGTCTCCTGGCCTCCCATTGACATTGTCCAACTTGATGTTTAGAATTACAAAACCCATTTAATGTAACCATTGTCTCTTTTATGCAGAGACAAATTTTTTATTAGGACTTCCGTTTCCGGGATATTGATATTTAAAAATGCATTTCAATGTTTTGTTAGTGAAATGATTTGTTTATTGATAGGTCAGATTTAATTAGTGGTAATGGCCTCGATATTTTATTTATTTGCATGGGGATACAATATTGGAATGAATGCCATCAGTATTTCATAATTTATCAGCATTTATTGGAGTGCATTAATAAAAAAAATTTAACTAATTCCCTGTGAATTAGGACATAAGTTTTATATAGTTGAACAATCAACTTGCGTAATATTTTAGAAGTAAGATTCAACCATATCCGAGGTAAGGAAGTAGATGAAACACAAAAAGAAACGCGCATTTAATGAATAAAATCGAAGCGTTTATTGGTATAATGAAGAAATTGAAAATCCCTCTCTCTCCTTTCTAACCAACACTAAACGTTGTGTTACCCCCCCCCCCCGATTCTGTGAGTATTTCCAGATGTTGTATATGATTATGTATATTTTTTATGTTATTATCTATGTCCTTGCATAAAACTTTGAATTGCATTCACAAAAACTCTTATAGCTTTCCCCATGATTTAAAAAGGACAGAATTGAACTTCTTAAGAGAAGTATATCCATCTTTTAGACCCCCCCTTACCCACTTTTCGTGAGTAGATTTGCACAAAATATACTCAACAAAAGAAACATGCTTACCAAATTTCAAATCTGTAGGTATTTTAGTTCAAAGATGGCAATTTTTGTCTAACGTTCCCGCAACCTATAACATCTTTGAGTTCTGGGACATCTGTGATTTCCCGCCACACGGCTGGATCGGCTTCTTTAGGAGAATTGATCCCCACATGTGCGAAACACCTGCACTCGTTAATATATTGCGCGCACTTGTCTTAGATCGTCCAGCAACCTTTGTCATCAGAGGAAACCCACTCCGCCCACGGCTAGATGTAACGAAAAGAAAGACGCCGACGGGGGTGAACCCCGATCCCTAGAGAGGGCCGAGAGAGCAAAGGGAGTTCCAGCGAAAATTTCGCGGTGAACGGTCACCACAAGACTCCTCCCTCACAAAACAATAGAAACTGGGACTCTTAAGATAATCAAATGGAAATTAAGAAGAGGAAAAGAAAGTATTATTACTAAACTGAGAAAAAATGGGTAAAAATTTACAAAAAATAACATAAACGGGGTCCATATTGAATCAAAAGTTTAAAAACAAATTTTTAATTATGATGTTTTGCTATGTTATTCATTTTTGAAATGACCTTCAGGATAAGAGACTTTAATTTTTTACAAAAACTAGTGCACTCTATCTTAGTTATTATATGAAATTGCTTAAAATAAGTGATTATATTAACATAAGGGACTGTAAATTTTTTAATGAAACAGTGATTGATAAATCTGAAGGTTAAAACATTTCTACTGTAATACAGAACATACACAAAAAATTTCAGTTAACTATTTTCAAAACTTTGAGTACATAATCGCTTTTCCCGTTTGAATATCTTTAAAAAACACATTTCGAGCAAAACTCGTTTTAAAATATGACATCATGCTTAAAGTAATGGCATCTTCTTTTACTAAAACACTTACAGTTTTTGTTATAGTGAGCGGAAAATAAATTTGGTGTTTTTATAAAGCTAATAAGATGGTCTATATAATTGTCAATTTTTAGCGAAATTCACAATTTAAGGTTTGTCGGATACCTTAATTAAAGAGAAGTTATCATAGAAATAACATTTATTTTTTGTTTTCTTTGTATCTACAAATTTACAGTTTAATATCTTTCAGCGTTGAAATTTGAAAATTTTTGCATTAATGTCTGATTAATTTTTATTTTTCAATATTTATTTTTGTTACAATGGAAAAAGAAATATTTTCAGATTAAAACACTGTATTGTTGTTCTCAAAAATACGATGACATTATTTCACAGAGTAATTTATCTTTAATGATTGTGCGAGTAGAATTGTAATAATAGATTTTCTTTATTCAATATTTTATGACTAATATTTATATTGGGACTGAAATTAGGAAAATGCATCAGAAATTTATTTTTCTACTAGGAAAAAAAGTTTTCATTTGTAATTTCATTTCAGAGTAATTTATCTTTAATGATTGTGCGAGTAGAATTGTAATAATAGATTTTCTTTATTCAATATTTTATGACTAATATTTATATTGGGACTGAAATTATATAGGAAAATGCATCGGAAATTTATTTTTCTACTAGGAAAAAAAGTTTTCATTTGATTTTTATGGACTATGTACTGAAGTAAATATATACGATCTTGTGTAAGAAAATTAGAAATCTGAATGTATGTGTCATTTTTATAACACTTGAATGGCGGGAAGATTTTTATTCAATTTTCCAAGCTGCTAAGTGGTGGTGAAGAAATGAGATACCTATTTAAATAAAATCAGAAAAATTATTGGTATTTTTGGACTTTATAAATATATTGTCAATTTTTAAGGAAAATAATCGACGTCAACAACTGAAAAAAATTGTTAGGACTTTGATGTATTCAGAACTTTTACACTCCAGTCCTATAGATGCTAAAAATATATAAAATTATAAAATTATGAAAGCTTCAACTTCAGTTAATTTTATGTCAATAATTTAAAAAAATCAAATTAAAGATTAGATAAAATATTAACAAAAAATATCTCATTTTTTACTTTTAACTTTCAAATTGTAACATTCGTAATAAATTATGAAGATATTTTTGATCACCAGAAATTTTTTACATTTAAAGACATTTGAAAGATGATTTTTATTTGGATTGCTTGCATTTTTATTTGTTGGCTTTCGGTATTCATCAAAATTGTTTTTTATAGTAATATTTGTTTTCTTCACGAGAAAAAATCTTTCTAATTTACATATTACTAGAATGTGTAAATTAGATTTCTTCAGGCACTCAAAATATACACAAACCCATCCTCAAGGAACTTTTACTTTACCAAATTCTCGAGTTAGCAGAATGCAGTGAAAATCGTTTTACACGACACTGAAGGGACTGGAATATTTTTTCGTGTTCAAGAATGTTCCAACTCCCGCATATTTAACAAAATTAAGTTTATTAGAGTACATTTTATTTGCATACATGTATATATGCATGCACTTAATAAAAATCCATGAAACAAAAACATTCACAATGAAATGTAATACAAAATTTTCAAGGTTTTGAAAAACAAAACATTTATAGAGTTTTAGGAAAATAATCTGATATTTTTCTTTGTATTGCCTTTTTTAGCATCATATTGTTCGATGTTATCCATTTTGTTATTCATTTAACCGTTGGAAAAAAGGATGTCTAAATAACTTCGCATACTTCTCATGATGTTCTTCATTTCGGATGACGTGGAAACAAGAACTGCATTATACATTTCATTTTTCCTCGTCGGAATCTGTATGAATGATATTTTTTTAGGTTTGAACAAACTCTCTCTCTCCAAAATGCCTTTCTGCCATAATTGGGGTTGTACACACATTATTAACTACTGCAACGAATTCTTCCGATGATACAGTATTACAGTCCAATAATATGGAAACTTTCGCAAGCAATTCATAATTCGTCGACTCTGTTTCAATATCCAGAATGGAAATCTTTTCGTATTAAGCGATTTTCGTTTCGTGTTAAGAGAAAATACATAATACTTTGTCGAGACCTTCGTAATATTTCGTGTTAACCGATGTTTCGTTTTAAGCGTTTTCGTATTTAGTGTATTTTACTGTATTTAAATGTAGGTTGAAGCTAATTTGTCCCGTTGAATCTATTTTCTTTTATCTTGAAACAACTGGAGTCAATTTTTCCCATTCTCATTTTCACTTTTGTTTTCTTTTCATCATTTATGGATACAATTCTCATCACTATTATTAATAGCAAATAAAAAAAATAATTTGTTTTTTATACAAAAAATAAATAAATGATTACCTTCTGATAGAGGGTTTAATATTTCATAATTAATATTTTTCTTCATTTCCTGTAGTGATTTCACACATCATGCTCATCAGAGCAAAGATTTAATAGATTTGAATATAAACGGTGTTATTTGTTCAGATGTTTTATAATTTCTTGATATTCATGAAAATTATATTTCAAAATCTCATAAGCAAGTATGACGAATACTTTGTTACACAAATTATTTAATTTATATTTAAGGCTTGTTGTTTTTTTTAGATTGGAAAACCAGTTTCCTTCTTCCTATTTACCTTTGAGAAATGTTTTCAAAGCTTTTATTGCCAAACAATTAGTTAATTATTTTGAAAAAAATATTAGATTGTGTGCGTGGCATCGCTTTAAAATCTCTCGCTGTATCAATTTGAAAATTGCATTGTAATTTTTCTTTGTATAATATTTGTTGTTGAGCATTTAGTATAAGGTTCTTGTAGTGATAAATCTTAATTTTGTATCTTTTATAATTTAGTAACAGAAGTTTACGATAAAATACTCATGTTTTCATATCGAGTACTGCATTTTGTACAAATAAACTGCAATTATAATGAACTGCGATCAAAATATTATAATGATGCGTGAATATCCACATCATTATAATGTTATAACTGATATTTACACACCCATATCATTATAATCCAAACTAATTTTATTTATTATTTACTCGTAGGTTAAAATATTGGCAAAATATTTAGAAAAATAAGTTGAGAAAAGAGAAAGGAAACCGCGCGTGAACTTTTTCAAACTCAAATAAAACCTTGAATACCTTTTCCGGTTTCATTTAATATTTTTTACAGACGATTATTTTCTAATAAATCTAAACAAATGAAGCAAAGGGCGAAATTTTGAAAATGTATACTTTTAAAGTGTTTTCCAAGCATAAAATACTAATATTATATTAATATATCTTAGTGAAAGATAATTCAAATAAAAATAAGTAAAAATATGTTAGTCCAAAATAAATAGTTGTTACAATGTTTTTAAAATAATTGCTCATTTTGTTTTTATTAGATATGGTTTTTGTGTATGATTTTTGTATACTTTCTTCTAATTAATTTTTTACTGTGTCTATATCTACTAGAACCTTTAAGCTTTCAAAATTCCAAAAATCTCATCCAAGACAGTCGCTGTCTAAAAAAATTTACAGGCCATGAATTTAAATGAATCTTTAGGCATATTTATGAATTCCATGGTTTTACCCTTTGTCTTGTAATTTCGATCAAGCAGAAATATCAGTGAACATTGATATAGACTATTATCTGCCTTAAACCACAAATACATTTAAATAAATGATAAGAGGTATTCTTATAAATCTCATTTGTAAAAATTCATTTTACTTCAAAACAAAATTATACGCATTAATCTCTTAAAATGAGACGATCAATGACTAAAAACCAACTTTCTATCTTGTTGAATTATTTTATATTGATTATTTATATCTATTAACCATGTATCTCATTGTGTCTCATAACAATACGTGCCAATAGTGTAAGAACGCACGAAGAATCCCAAGCGAGAATTGAGCAAACACTGGTAGCCTCCGGTAGAAGCACGATTGGAATGCCAATGAAGAACAGAGAATGAGTGCATCTTCGAACTATCTTGCTCAATCGGAAGATAGTCATCTTTTTGTTTGCACCCGGGGTCGATTGTGGAGAGGGGTATCGAACGCCATCAAGTGACCGTGTGGGGGGACGGTGAGCAAAAGTTGAAGAACGAGATTAGACGATGGTGCACTGAACTGCGTGGGTTGGAAAAAAAAGTGGAGGTTGGGATTGCAATAACATAATGTGTTGCTAGCAACAGGCCTTTTTGTTTCGTTGCAGTTTTTACATGACGCGTGTTTGTCCCTTTTCAACAACCATGAGGATGGTTGGAAAATGCTGTCTTGATGAGTCAGTCGTTTTTACTTTCGAGTACCTAATCCTTCCTGCTATTTTGTGCTGCTTGTTGGTGTGGGCGTTGACTTTTTTTTTCTTCACTTTGCTGAAGGAAATGATGTAAGCTCCCTAATCTGTCAAATGTCAAGATGACCGCGGTAATTCCACACGTGATATTGGATTAGCTGGAAGTTAACGGAAGTTGTAACAGGCCGTGTTCACAAAGTCTGTAAAATACCCGGGATGTTCTCTTCCTGCTTCTTAAAAGATTCATACATTGTTTTTGAAACCTATGTGTGGAAGCTTGCTATGTGAAGTCATATAGTTGTTTTTTAACTGGCAATCAGAGTGTTTAGTTTTTTTTTCTCACATTTTAATGGGGAAGGGGTTTCATGATTTCATACAACCTTGCACACTTAGTAGACATTCATTGCTGCTTAAAAATGCAGATAATTTCTATATAATGTGTATCTTTCGAGGAGCGATAGAAATCTATAGAATATGCATGTTATATAGACAGGAACGTCTTAAGGCATGAGTCAAAAGGGCCCAGGGCCTCAACCTAAGGGGGGCCTCATTTCTTTCTCGATTCTGTTTTAATAACATCATGATCCGGATAATTTTAATGTGGTAAAATATTATTACCGTGCATATTATCCGAAAAAGAGGGAATTTTAAACTCCACCTCCTCTGGTAAAAGTGTTAAGACTGTATTATTATGCGATGACCGTTTTCTATGTCTGGGGCTAGACCCAACACCATAAACAATCATTCAACTCATTTAGTCGAAATGCGGTCATTGGTCAAGTCGGTTTGTGCCTAAGTTTTTGAGATTGTGAGGCGCACATTTGTTTCAAATTGCCGTTTGAACGAGTAAATTATAATGCATGCTATATACTGTGTACTTTTAAAAATCCCATAAAAGGCTTACTTTTGCATAGGGGCCCGGGACCTCAAACAGTCTTAAGACGTCCCTGTATATAAAATGATGAATACAAGAGTAAAATGTTGCAGCAAACCTTGCAAATATGTCTGAAGTTAAACACTTAAATTTAACTTGAGACATTTTAATGGGCACTTTATTAAATCGGTTTAAAATTAAGATGTAAAATCTTATTTGTAAGGAAATTTAATATTTAAATTTTGTGGTGCTATACTCTGCGTCTAACTGAAACTCCGTGAATTACAAATTGCTAAGAGCTAGTCATAGCTTAGATATTAAATGGTGTATGTAAAATTAGGTATAGTTAAGTTTTATAAAAAGTTCAAATTATATTTTGAGATCTTAAGTATACAGTTAGAGATCGCATGAGCATATTATTAAGAGAATGCAATACGTTTGATTTGCCGAAAATCGGTTAAAAATTTCTTAGCTTAAATTATTCTTTCTAAATTTTTTCTATTATCTCAAAAAATTTGCAAGTTAATTTTTAAAAAAAAATCCAAAGTCTAAGTTAAAAAAAAAAAATTCCGAGTTGTGACAACTTTTATATTTGTTACAAATAAAAATGCTAAACTAATTTGTGCCAGAATAAAAAAAAATCAGTAGGTTTATATTCATGTAAAATGTTTAGCCTTTTTTACTATTGGGCCAAATGTTTTGAATTTCTTCTCTGTTGCTCTTAATATATGTAACGGAAGTTGGTATATGCATTTTTCAATCTAATCAATACTTAATTTTTAAAGTGATTAAATTTATAAAAGTTTTTCAGAGGAAGTTAGAAATATTCATGAAAAAAATTTTTTTTATAAACTTGTCATAATGTCTGTATCAACTTTTGTTACACACAGTTTGACATATTGTCAAATTTTATATTTGTAAATTTTTATAGGAGTAGAGGATTTTTAAATCATTTCATGAGATATTAATTTTTTAAAAAATTAAATGGTTTGGTTTTTGTGGTATTTTGAGATAAAATCCTGCTTTATAAATTACACAAATAATATTACAAACAAACAAAAAAAGTTCAAAAACTATTAGATCAAAAGATTTTTATTTCAATCGTACCACGTTATTTTTATTTTAACGAACCATGGTTTGTTACATCTCTCTCTTTTCGAGATCTAATAAACTATAACATCTCTATCTTATCGACAGTTAGGAATTTATGTTGCATCATAAATTTGAATTTAATTGCTAATTGGAAGGGAGGCGAAGTTTTATTAATATTCAATGCATTTGATGACGATAAATTAAAACGTTTAGTATATGAAAATAGTTAAGGATCATGATATTAAAATAATTCTATTACTTCAACAGTGTTTGATATATCTCTCAAAATAATTTTGCACGAAATTAGAATGTAGCCGATGTGTTACAACACAGAAAACTCTTGGAACATGTTTTGAATACCTAATTACTTGTCAACAAAAAGGAAAGAAAAAAAGTTTGAGATACTCTGTAACAAACCGTTATTGCTTAGTACTTACCTTGAAAATAGATGAATACTAACTGATTATTATTTACAATAATGCAATATTTAGGTTGCTACTTCCGAGACGAGTATGGTCTTGATTAAGAATAATTAAATCAAACAAAAGAAAGCATAAGACATTCTATTGTGAAACTAAATGGACTTATGCTGAGAACACGTGATTGCACTAGATCCTAAATTGAGTCGAGATTTTATCTGAAGTGAGTTGCATTAATTCCAGTAGGGAGTGTCAACATAGAACCAAAATGAAAAGGAGTTCTATTATTAAATGATTTATTTTGAAATGCATCTATCCTTGACTTCTAAGTTGCAGAAATGTAAGAGGAATATTAATTCTTATTTATAATAACTCCATGAGTATAAAAGTATTGTAGGTATAGCCATACGTATATTTTATCTTACTGTAACGGGTCTATTCGCGTTTTTCCTTACAATCCTCTCGGGGAATAACTTTCTTTAAATATTATTTAATTGAAAACTTCCTCCCGAAGAAGACGCGGTCTGTGTAAATTATGTGATGTATTTAAGTATTAGCTCTCAGGTTCGAAGGAGAGAGAGGTTAGAAGCTAAAGGATAGCGGGAAGATTAACGTAAGATAATGTAAGGCTAGACGAGAGCACTTCGTAGATTATTTGATTAATATTAAGATTGACACTTTGGTCAATTAGTTGTTAAATTGGATTAAGTCCATTTGGATTGGATTACCTTAGAAATTATCTAAGGTAATCCAATACAAGAAGGCGTATTGCGTGGAACTGCTAAGTGTAAGGGATCCACTTTATTATTATATCTCCAATTATCTCGTCTACTTCGCTATTGCTCCCATATTTATTAATGGATGCATTTCTTAACTCGGGTTGTTGAATTTGTGTCGTTGTTGAGAATAGTAAATAAATTGTGCTGTTTTGACTATGGCTAGTTTTCCTTCTAACTCTCGTATACTTCACACTCGTTTTAATCCAATGGTTGGGGACACCCGACCGTCATTACACTATGTAAGTGAATACTTTTGACTGATCTTAAATAAAAATGTTACCATTTTAAAATTAGAATATTAAAGTATTTTTTCGAGTTATTTAATGAAGTGAATAGTGCGAGTACAAAGAATATTTTCCTTGCATTTTTGTTATTGCTGTGTTCGAACGCGGAGGGTTTGGTTTCCACAATTGACTGTAAATCGCAGCATTTAGCAACTTATTTTGATTTGACGAAAGTTGTCGACGGTATAACGTGTAAGTATGGGGGAAAATCGCCACTGTTTTGCGATATTTAATCCAAATTACAAATTAGCATCAAGAAAAGAATATTTTTTACATATTACTTACGTAAATCGTTCCGTATTCAATTAAAGGTATTTCAACACCGTTTCAAATACATGTTATTCAATGCTTTCAATTTGATTAATATATTACAAATTATCCCATATTGAATTAAAGGCATTTAACACCTTTTACATGTATTATTATACATATTTAAAATGCATCATTATATTAAAAATGATTCCATATTGAATTAGAGGTATTTAGCACCATTTCGAATGCATGTCAATTGCTATTATTTATGCAAGAAAATAACAATTAATCATAACTGTAACCCAAGTCCTTAACATTCTATTGACAAACTAATTTCTGATGTAATGAACTTATTTATTTATTAACATTAGCTAAAAGATGACCTTTTAAATTTAGCTCATGAATAATTCATATACAATAATTGCAAATAATGATACCGAGCATTGTAAATTACTTCAAACCATGCAATGTTTAATCGTAGAATAATATTCCTATCATTGAATGAAGTGACATCTTTAATGTTTTTGGATAAAGACCTTGTGTCACGGAATTACATTTAATCTGGATTAACCTAGAATGGATGTTACTTATTTTGTAGCACATTTTTACAATTTTTTTAGTATCCTCGATGAGAAAATAGTAACTCACTTCCGTGGAAATATAGTTTAAAGTTACTCTTGTTCTACAAAAAGTTTTTATGAAGCAAAGAAGTAGCTTGTTTTCTTAATTTATAGTGAATAGGAAGAAAAATATTTTATAAATTTTAAAGGCTTCGTAGAGTGTTTTAGACGTTAAAAATTAAATTAAATGTGGTGAATTCGGGGATATAGGTTCACTGAAGTTTCCTTTTTAGTGTAACAATTATTTATTGATTTGTTAGGTTACACAAAGACAATATCATTAACAAAAATCAAGAACAAAGAACATGAACGCGGTTTTTCTTATCAGCCACATTCTTCTTTCACTTGCCCTGTACTAAAGATGAGTAATCGCTAGAGGGCTCTAATGCTACTTGACACAGTCGGTTACAGTTATGATTACAAAAGCGGTTACAATATTAAAAAAATGCTTTCAAATGAAAAATTGCCAGTAAATTTTTTTAAACTATTGCTCTGAATGGATACAGTGCAATTTCATGTGCATACACAAAATTATTACTTACAGTGGGTAAAAAAAGTATTTGCACACCTACATTTTTGTTGCAATTCATAAAAAGAAGCATTAAGAAATAAAAAAAATTGGCATTGCCAATTTAGAATAAGTTTAATCATCCAAAACAAACAGAAAAATTACAAAAATATAAATAACAATGCTTTTTTGTAACAAAATTAAAATATCTCGTGTCAAAAAAGTATTTGCACACCTGCATGAATACAAAAGAAATAAAATATTTAAGCAAATTTCAAATAACTAATATTTAGTATGCATTCCTTTAGCATCTATTACTGCTTGTAATCTTGCTGGCATTGATTTAATTAAATTTTCTGTAACAATAGGGTCAGTATTTGACCACTCATTAATAAGGGAATGTTTAAGGGCAGATTTGCTTGAAATCTTCCTTTTTCTTATTTTTAAATCCACAGAATTCCACAAATTTTCCAAAGGATTTAAGTCTGGTGATTGTGGTGGAGTGGCAAGTTTTCTGGGTACATGATAAAGCAACCACATACGTGTTATACCGGCAGTGTGCTTGGGATCATTGTCTTGCTGAAAATAGTACGAATTACTGATACCCAATTTTATTGTACTTTGTGGCAAGTTATCTCGCAACACATCAATATAGGTTCGAGCTGTCATATTCCCATCAATGAAACACAAATTACCAACTCCTTTGCTAGCCATGTACCCCCAAATCATAACAGAACCTCCTCCATGTTTAACTGTAGGTAACACATTTTTGGTATGAAAAGCAGTACAAGGTTTTCTCCAAACTAATTTCCTGACATCTGATTTAAAGATATTGAACTTACTCTCGTCGGGGAATATGACATTTTTCCAGAAATCAATTGGCTTATTGATATATTCCTTAGCGAATTCAAGTCTCTTCAGTCTATTTCGTTCAGTCATGAGAGGTTTTTTCCTAGGAGATCTCCCATAAATTTGTGCATCATGTAGGACATTTCGAACACTTTGGGCGCAGATTTAAGCTCCAGATGTTGAAGCGACATCATTGGCTAATGTAACTGCACTAACAAATAGATTTTTCGATGCTTCTCTTATGATTTTTCGCTTAATTCGCAGTGAAAGTTTTTTTGGGCATCCAGAGCGCAAGTTATTTGATATAGATCCTCTTTCTTTATGACGTTTTATAACATACCGAACAGTAGAGAAGCAAACATTTACTTTTTAACCTATTTCTCGATAACTTAGGTCATTTTCACGTAGAGAAACAATTTTTTCTCGCAACGAAATCGGCAATTCAGATTTCTTAGGTGCCATAACAATTTGAAATCGACAATCAACTGATAAAGTTTCGACAATACCTCCTTTTATAGTAGTCTTACGTATGTTATTTACTGCGGGATGACTGTCAAATATAATTAGCAAAAAAATGCAAATTTGCTAAAGTTGAGTTGAGTGTGCAAATACTTTTTTGACATAAGATATTTTAATATTGTTGCAAAAAAATGTTTTTTATTAATATTATTGTATTTTTTGTAATTAATTTAAATGAATAGGCTTATTTTATTTTTAAAATGCCAATTTTTGTATTTCTTAATGCATTTTCTTATAAATTGTGAACAAAAATGTATGTGTGCAAATACTTTTTGTACCCACTGTATATCATCTTTTATTCTCATTTTGTCTAAGAAAAGTCTTACAACTTAAAATGAAAACGAAAAAAAGTTTTAGTTTTTTTTAAAAAGAAACTTAACTTTACTTTTGTTTAAAAATTATTAATTATTGCATTGCTATCGTGTTATATCTTTACTTTACAATAGAAAAAGTTTGTTAAAAACACATAGATTCGGAATTTTCAAGAAAATTCAAAACAAACTAAATTCTACTGCGGAAATTCTTTAAAGAACCTTAATCTTAGCTAAATCTAAAACATAAATTTATTTTTATTTATTTAACTCGGAAATATTTCCTCATTTGAATAAACGTATCAAAATGCGTGTTTTTTCAATAAAAACCGGCAATTATTTCTATTGTGTCCCACAAAATCTAATATCCATCGTGTTTGATACGGAATTAGTTTTTGATATTTCTTTGCAATCCTGATACAGGTTTTTCGTTCAAGTTTTCAGCTTGAACACCATTGCTTGAGGGCAATAAAAGAAATCTTTTATCATAAATCTTTTCTCCAAGTTGCTGTCCACTTCATCATTTTCATCGCAAAAAGTAGTTTCACCAGATTTCTTATCTCTGGTTCCAAATGGGTTCTAATATTACTGAATGCAAGAAAGTGTAACGAAAACAGCCTCCAATTTAGTCGAAAAATTCTCTTGGATCAATCATGCTTGAAGATGGCTGACATCTCTTGTTTTTTAGATGGTTCCTATTTAGGGATTTGGACAATCATTTTGTGAGATGATGCATAGAGGTTCTGTGAAAAGTTCCGATTTTGTTGTACTTGAGGGGATGCAGTACAGACAAAAAGTGAAATGGATGAATAGCTTCTGTATGTTTTTCGGATCTAGTCTGGTTTATGGTATGAGTGTACACTTAAGAATGTAAGTGACTATTCATTTCAAGAAATTTTAAGCATCTTAAAGAATCTTGGTCTAGACATTGTTTGCAGGATTTGTTTTCAAAAGTAATTGTAACTTTCATTTTTTCAAATATATATATATATACAACTATAATTTAAAAAATGTATTTTTTTTGTATTATATAATACGAATAATAAATGCCCTCTTCAGATTGGTTGGCTGAAAATTATCCATTTAATTGTCAAATACGTGCTCTTTTTGATTCTGAAAAAATGAAATTTTCTGTTAAAGTTTTTTAATTGGAATAGATTTATGGGACTGATTGTAAAATTTTTAATTGGATACATATGGGAAAATAACAGAATGTGTATTGTTTTTATAATATATTGGTAATCGCTCTGGCCATAATAACTGTAACCGGACTGTCCCAAGCAACAGAAGCGTCCTCTAGCGACCACCGACCTTTAGTACAAGCCAGGTGAGGAGAGAATGTAGTCACTATGATAAATAATCTATGTTATTTGCCCATAAATTTTCTGTATAGTATGTATTGGCTTTGTGTCAGTCATAAAATAATGAGTAACTGTATTAAACTAAAGAAATACTTTATTGCGAACCCAGCCCCGAATATACAATTTTAGTTCAAGCCTTAACGCGCCCCCGTACAACGCTCTACAACTATCATAAGTAAATATAACGTATTCGGAAACTATTAATGCAAAATAGTTTTTGTCTATTCAAGTTAAAAAAAATCTTGAACTTAGTTGAATAATTTTAAGGTCTATGATTAGAACTTTATTTTATTCAGTTTATTTAAATATAAAATGATGTATTAAATTTAATTTTGAAATAAATTCGTAAGATTCTCTTAAAAGATTCATAAATCTGTGTAATTTTTAAAATGCATGCACATTATAATAAAAAGGACGTATATTTAAAAAAATATCAGTGTAATTTGTTAGTTCATTGTAAAAACTATTATAAATGACTTGGAAATTTCTGAAATCAGGCAATGAATACCAATCAAAAGAACAAAAAGAATAATTCATTTAATGCTGTTTATTATTTTTCCAGTATATCATTTGCATATAATATTAGTTATACAAATTAAGTAAAAATGATTTGAATTTATCATATAAATGATAAGGTTCATCTTTCAAACAGAACACTTATTAAAAGTCTCAGAATATTATACTAGATTAATAAAAAAAAATAAGACAATTTCTGAAGATGTTTGGTTTTAGTTTTAAAAATTTTGCTAAAAATTAAACTTTAAGCTGAAAGTTTTACAAATATGTTTGAAATTTAAAATTAAAACTCATTATCAGCAATTAACCAGTTCATAACAGTTTTTTTCTAAGATTCAATATTAAACATTTTAATCGCAAATTTTTAATTGTAAGAAAGTAAAGGAACTATATATTATATTTTTAATTATTTTTAAATACATACATAGGTTCTAATTTGAATTATAGAATCTTCCTTATAAGTTTATTGTTATTAATTTTGGATAACTTTACAGTTAGCAAAAACGTTAATTCTTTGCAATTCGAAAAAACTAGTATTAAAAACACCACGTTTTGGATTTTGTATTATTCAAGTTCAAAATATTTTTATTTTTTATTTCCCTCTTTGTTCTGTAAAAAAACAACAACCCCGCTCTAAAATATATATATAATTTAAGTAATCTTGAACTATAAGGAGAAAAGGAGAAGGAAAAAAAAAAGAATGCATATTTACGATTTTTATATAAACAAGAATTATGAAGGTATTCATGAGATTTAATATGTCGTCTGCCATCATAGAACAAAACTCTTTTGATTGAGCAACAATTTCAAGGAGTAAAAAAATCGCTAATGGAATTCTTATTGCTTATAAGATCATGTAAACAATGAAGAATACCTGAATCTCTCTCATATTTGACCTTTCCTAGAGAACATTTTGATTAAAACCTTGGCCTAGATAGCAGACGACATATTTTCCTGCTTTGCATGCGTAATCAACTGAAAAGAAAATCTCATTCAATTTCCCCGAATCCCGTTTTCTCACAAATAAATTTTTTATTGCAGAAAGTTAATTTCCTCTTTTCATAATATTTGGATTTTCAAAGCGCAACCTACTTTGAGTATTTCTATTGATACCGATAAGTATGGAAAATTTTCTTTAAAAATTGGCAACGCAAAAAATAGAATTCCATTTTCAAGATTTTGTATAGAAATTGTGTGCTCATTATATATAGAAATTTTTTATAACATTGGAGATGTTTATGTATTTTTCCTGGATGGCCTTTTACTCATTTCAATATTAAAGAATATTTAGAAGATAATTAGTTTATTTTAATCGATTTTTAATTCTATGAAAAGACAGCGATTGTTTAGGGTTTGCTGAAGATGAAAATTTGATGTGAATAAAATTCCGTAAACATTAAATTATTAAATAAAAGCATAACCAAAAAGTATGCAATTTGAAATATAAATTTACATTTTGAACCAATATTTAAACAATTTTCTCATCGATATAGAAATTTGGATTTGGATTCACTGCAATCATTTCAATATTACTAGCTTAAAAACCTGAGTAATATTTTGTTCCTAAATATGAATATTTCGGGCTGTATTACCCAAGAAATGGACTTTGTACTTTGTTTAAGTCCATGCACAATGGGAAACCGGAAACAAAATTAATTTACATTAACTAATTATTTAGTAAATTTTACTTAACTTTCTTCAACACTTATTGAAATGTTATACAACTGCTAATTTTTTTAGGGTTTGCTGAATAAATAAAGCAATATTTAATTGATAAATGGAATTATTTCGCTTCAAAACATAACTAAAACCTTAACCACATAGAAGCTATAGCATTCCAAAAAGGTGCAGTTCTTATTTAAATCGACTTATCCATAAGATTGATTAAATAAAAATCCAGGGGATCAACATGGATTAAAAGTTCGCGTTTATTTTCTTTCATTTATTCTCTTTTGGAATTTTATTGTTAAACGTAGCAATTTTTGAGAAAGCTTTGTTCTTGAAGCGACTTCATGGACTGTTTTACTCCTTTTATTTTTCTGAGCTTCTAACAATGAAATTTATCCATTTTTTTCTTAATATTTAATGCTGAGGGCAATATATAGGCGTTAGTATCTTCATATTCTTTAAACTGTACTATCGCCTCAACATACCGGGTTTCTTTACCTTCGATAAGGTGAAATCTGTGATTGAAAAAGGTGATGTATAATGAGGAAAAGTTCATTAGTAAAAATAAGCAGATGAAATCTACTTTCACAATGCTACTATAAATTTCCTTAATATAGATTTTACTATGTAAATTAAAAATCATTAAGAGTTACCCCCTACTTTCCTAATATTAAATTTGTGCAAATTTATCAACTTAAATGTGTTTTTGACAGCAGGTATAGAGCTGTTTACTTTAAAAGATTAAAATTTTTAACTGTAGTGAAGTATAGAAGAGTTTAAAATTTAAGAAAGCACAGGTTAGTTAATTTAATTAACAAAAATTGCTGGCATCGTTTCTAAACTTTACTTTAAGATCTTAGTTAGTGCATATTCCTAGTGCTTAATTCTTATAATATATATTTTTTTTCAAAGTGACCATATGAATTCATTGTCTTCTGTGGTACTACGATAGTCAAAACATTCTCAAACCTAGTTTCAAAATTTAAAAAAAAGGGCATTTAAATGTTGGCGACGTCCACAACTATGCTCCTTTAGCTTAATTCTGGCAAGAAAGGCTGTATGAAATGTGGTCCTAATAACACATTTATACTGTTGCCTTTAACTGCAAATAAACTTCATTTAATTTAGTAAATAAATCAGTTAAATGGGCAAGTCTAGTTTCCACTTCATTATAAATTTCCTTTTAATATTAGTCACGATCTGGTTTAATGAGAGCCACAATCGTAGACCCCATTTACACCTCATGGCCCCCAAATTATTTCACTGTCGTGGACCCCTTACAGATCGTCATAGACCCCTAGGGTCTATATAGACCACTTTGGGAATTACTGGTTTAGACGATGCCATTCAGTTTTTATTATATTTGTTGTACCAGTAAACTAAAGTACACTGAAGGGTTAATTGATATTTATTTTTTAATTAAATAATTCATAGTAATATTTTACAGTAATTCACCCTTTAGTTAAAAATTACTTATGCTTCTTATAATACACCTCCCTGCAATAATATACTTCGACGCAAAAGCTACAATGCGACTTTAATTATGAACTGCACACATTATCAAGATATTATATTTTGCATATAATTTTGTAATGGCAAGCCCATGGAAGTCGCTAGTATAATTACTAAACTTGTTTTTAATTTAGTATTGATAAATTAATTATCATACTTTCTGACGTACTGATACATTTGTAAGTATCTTATATCAGCATGAATATTTATTTTATTTTTTATTATCTCAGAATGTGTTTTGTTTTGCTTTTTTTCAGTAAATTGATAATTATTTTAAATCTTATTTTCGACTTCTCGAAATGCTCCCTCCCTCCCATCATGTATGGTTATCACGCCCCTTAGGGGGCGCGCTCCTCGGTTTGAGAAACGCTGTACTAGTCCATATGACGCATACTTTCCATAAAATGACTTAACAGCACCTGCAAAAAATAAAATCCATTAATATTTTTCCGATATAGAGTTAGTATCTATACGAAGTATATAAGTATGATATGGAAAAAAATCGCACATCTCGGCGGGGGGTATATATTCTTAGATCTGATGTTTAAGAGATCAACAGCCCAATAATTAAATTGAGTATTGTCCTCTCCTTACAGTTTTAGCCATATAAATATGATTAAAAGAAGAGAGAGGGAGAAAGAGATTCTTTAAGTGTGCTTAAGAATGTCTGTGTTTGCCAAGACTTTAAACAATGAAAATGTTCCAAATACAAATACAGCAGCATTCTTTTGTCTCAACCCTTCATGTCTTTAAAATGCAAGTCCTGTTCAAGGACACTGCTCTCACTATTTCTGATCCTTCAAGAACAGTGATAGAAATGCTTGATTGAAGAAACGAATGATAAACATCTAATTTTTTTTTTTTGATTATGTAATGAAAGTTCAAATACTATTTAAGCTGTCCTTTTCTTTCATTTTCCTTTCAAAATGGCGAGATAATTATGCCGCACCCGGTTCTTATGGAAATTGTATCTTTAAATAACCCATTTCTCAGTCAAGTAATGTTTAGTTAGGTTCTTTGTTCGTCTCTAAATCGAAGCTCCTATTGTTCCTTTAATAATCCTTTTGATGTGCATATCGCCTATTGAATCAATATATCCCACTACATAAATTATCTTATTCCTCTTCAATAAAGAGTTTCTTCTCATTCCCCGTGAGAACGATGGATAGGCGTGTAACTGTTACATAAAGTGACTGGTGTGGAATTGTTCCAATTCTTTTTTAATTTTGTATAATGTTGGCTAATTCTTCAAGTCTTTATTATGTCAATGGGTCACTGTATCCCAGTGGTTAAGTTGTTGGCTGTATGGTTGGCGACATTAACGACGAGTCGCGAAATCAGACTTTTATTCCACCAATAATCACCTTGCAAGGTATGGGAAAATGCTTTCGTTAAATTAAAATAAGTTCAAGTTCGTAGTTTTTTTTAAACATTTTTTATTGTGAACATTTATAAACCCCGTGCACCACACAATGTATCACACGGGGGCTTACAGCCCAAAGGGGAAAGATTACAACACAAACATCCATGCCTCCTCCGGGATACGAACCCAGGCCCTACGGCACGCAGTCAGCGTCACTAACCACTATACCGGATGGGCGGCATATTCGTAGTTTGACATGAGAAAAACATGTCAATTTGATTTTCGTCCTAATGATATAAAAATTACGAGACCCATCTTAAAAAAAACTCTCATGTAGCTTTAAAGAGTCCAAAGACAATTTAAAAATACTATACTGACTTATTTTCGAAGTTTAAAAGTATATATAAAGCAGAATTTTTCGGTTAAATGTAAGGCTTAAGATGAAATACAGTAATACTCCGAGCTTATGCGATAGATGTGAACGAGTGATAATCACCTAAGTGGAATTCGCGTTAGTCGGGGAATAATTTCGCGTACAAATACACACAAACTGTTTTTAGTTTGGGACCGGAGACGAAAAAAAAATAATTTTAGAAAAAATTTTTTGATAAAATCTTGGACAAACATAGAGGGCAAAATCGCAAACCAAAGTTATTTTGGTGTAGAAAACTTCATAAATTCTGACAAAGTATCTCTCTGCTGGCTCCAGATTTTTTTTTTTCTCCCGCAAAAATTTCCTTTGAGTATGCTAATAATTCTTCTATTGCTTATTTTGTTGGAAAAATACTCTTTTTGTTGCAGTTTGTACTTTTCTAAAATTTTTAATTTTTGATGTGTAACATCTATACTCTTGGTTTGCTGGATATTTGTTGGAATGATTTCGTGAAAAGGGACGGAAATGCGTAACAGGAAGTCGGGGAAAGCTGCGCGCTGTTTGATTTGACCAATTCAGTGCCTTGGGGGGTGTCTCTTCGCTAGCCTCGTCGCGGTCCAACTGTAGTAGCAATTAAGACTCCCGCCTAC
>BMAO01036340.1:0-23603 GCA_019973975.1 Trichonephila clavata | reverse complement strand
TCCCCCCTCCCACAATAGCTAACAGGAAAAATTCCAAAACACAGACATGATATGAAGTACTCAAGACAGGATGTTATAACTACGTTCAGTTCAAATGCAATGGACACATGAACTTTTCTAGAGGTCATTAAAAACATTTCAGTTTAAAAATCAAACAGTGAAATAAAATTAACGCGAAAAAGCGTAAGACCAAATATTGATTAACGAAACAATACAACGATCCCTACAAACTTAATAGGCATTTTCATGCATTTTGTTGTCTTAATATGGAACGAAAAAAATCGCTTAAAACTAAAAAATTCTCTTTCTGAATAAACCAAATGTAGAAAATAACAGCCATGTAGGGCCTTTGGAAGTGAAATGAAAGAGAGGTGGTTTCAGAAGTTTTATAGAAAAAAAGCTAATTTGTCTTTGAAATACCTTAAATAGCTGTTACACGAGCATATTTTGTTTATATCTAACTTACTTTCACCCTCTATCTTTATAAAAACCACACAAAAACAACTCAACTCTAATCAGTTGGTTTTGAAATTTTGTGGAGTGCATCGTAGTGTGAGTAAAGATCAGTAAATTATAAGCACAGTTTCAAAGAACTCAGCGGGAACCAATTGAAAATTTGCTGACAACTTGATTCTAAAAAACACAATGCAAAGAAAATATCAGAACATTTTTTAAAAACTCAATAAACATTTTGTTTTCTAAACAATTCAAAATATTGCATTAAATTACATTAAGTTCCTGTGGATGATTTTGTTTCAATGATTTTTATTAAATACTTGCATATATAAATATATGTGCAAATAAAATGTACTCTAAAAAACTTAATTTTATTGAATATATGTTTTTTTGCAGTATCATTTAACAAGAAATTATTTTAACACGAATGTATATAGATATATCAGTCTTTTCAGTTTCAAATTATTTTCACTGGTAAACCGGCTGTTCACTAAACCAGTTTGGAATATATGAGTGATACGCTTAGGGCTTGTGCGTGACGTTCGTGCGAATTGCATTTATGAATACCCTTCGGTAAGAGATTAATCCAAGCGTTATGATAGCATGAGTGAGTGGTGAGTGACTATAACACCGCACTGTTCAGGCAAATCGAGGGCTTTTGCAAGGACCTCGTAATTTTGAACCATGGTCAAGTGATGAGGAGACACCTAAGTTGGCTACTCCCTCTTCTAAGCCCCAGATCACACGTTTGGGCCTCGATATATTTAATTTGCATCACCCCGTACACGGCGGGTCTTCAGTGGTGCAAGGTTCGAATTCATAACGTGCCGGCCACAAGTCCGTTACCTTGGCCACTAAGATACCACAGCTTCGTATTTATGATAGCATGGTTTGAAAGTTTGTAGCACGTATGAACTGGTCTTCTTGAACATTCTTTGTCTAAATATTACCAAAACCAATTGATTACACTCACCAGACTTTGTTTCCTCGTTAGGAATTATAGCTTCAGAGAATTTCTTCAAATGTTTCTACTTCTTAAATACCAAAATTCAGAATTACTATGTTCTTTAACTCATTACATCGGAAATATATGAGCGCAATTCTTTGTTTTCAATGTTTTTAATTGAAAATATATCACTCGTAATGATCTCTACTACACGCCTAGTGGTGTGGAGAATTGTAAATCTTTCAACAAGACAGTTTAATATGTTCACAATATTAATCACAACTCAAATGTAACCGATTCAGTCTAAGAGATGCACCCAATTAATAACTATACCGACAATTAATGATGTACACGAGATATTAGAAGATCTTAATACTAAAAACACTTACTCAAGCCACAAACTCTGACTTCTTAACTATTTAATTTAATCTAGATTCTATCTCCAGTGGCAATTCGTCACCTTAAGTAAGTCTATTATCAAATATTTAATACCTTCAATTCACATTCAAGTTGATTAATATCTGCTCCGAAAACAGTCCATCCCATTTCTGCTTCTAACTGAAAACCTAGAAATATATAAGTAGTCTAAACCAAACAATAATCACGTCTTCTTCTTCGAAGAGGAGTTTTATAATAAAATAATTTTTAAGAACCAGAAATTCCCCAAAAGGACTATTAATAAAAGGTGTGCGTATAGAACCGTCACACACTTATCATCTATTTATACAATTTGGAATTCCCCGTTTGGCCTTTTAATCAGCATACTGACTAAACTCGTTCGGAGTATCGTCAATAGAGTTCTTCTTTAGTTTTAAGCCAATTCAAAAAACGTGAAAAAATTATTAGCGATGACATTTTTACCATATTTTGAATGGTCAATTTATATGTGAAATCATATACTCTGAAAGTCACTGACTTTGATATCCTTCTTAATATTTCCCAAGGTAAGGAAATGTGTTCAAAATATATATTCTGAATCTGAAGATATCAAAAATTTCAGTCCATATCCAGGGTTTTGATGTTGTGAATTGAGAAAATCGATAGCGAGTCTACGAAATGTCCATTGATTATAATGTTCTGGCTTATACGCAGTTTTCACTGAAATCTATGCAAAGTTGTTTTGGTTAGTTCGATATCAACACGTTACTTTCAGATGAAATCTCAAGAGTTTTGATATTTCATAAAGTTTGTCTCAGGATATGGTTTCTGTGCAAAATTTATATTTTATGCAGTATATCATAATGAATGAGCTTCTAGAATCTTATATACAAACTTCTAGTACGTGCAAGATTAAATGTTTCTATAATGAAAGAGACAAAGCATATTTCTAATTCACAACATGTTTCTGAGTTTGTGCATTTTATTACTTGATCAAAAGTTGTTCTGTCTATGAAATGAAACCAAACATTCAAAACACTTTATTATTAACATTTATATATTTTGGTCCAAATTTGGATCCTTATGTTTTCACAATGTGACAAACGTCGTAGAGGTTGTTGGTGTTTGTGGTTTCAAATAAAGATCAGCCATAATTAGTTCATTCCAATTTATTATTTGTCTCTCACTAACTTAAATCATACAACTCACGCATAACAACTCATTTTCATAAATCTTCTTCCTTGCGAGAAAGTTTTCAATTGAACTTATAATTAAAAATAAATAAATTTACCCCAAGATGATTAGATAAAGGTTCGCAGATAGACCTGTTACTGCAATATATTTTAAAGTTCCTTGCTACCGTTGCACTTTTGGAAACACACAATTTCCATTGTGACGCATCGCGAGCAACAAATTTATTCTGACATTGGGATCATTTTTTTTAATCAATGGATTGCTAATGCATTTTTACATTTCAGACCTAGTACATCCCAAGAGCTGGTCTCACTCCTTAGTGTGGCGCCGTATAGGCGGTTACCAATAGCCGCAGTAATTTTGATGCCTAGTTTCCTCCACAGAGGGAGGCACTTGAGCTCTAACGATGTGAACTTGTAGCAGGATTTATTTTGCCGAGAGCACTTAAGTCAAACAGACAATCAAGGATCTGGAATCATCGATTCATTATTCGTGCTTCTATTCCATCACATAATATATATAATGAATTTTATCCATATGGTGCAAAACACATAGCATAGAAGAGGCATAGATTTTTTATCGAGCAAGTCAGTTATCCGCATTCTGATTCATAATCGGACAGTTCTCTTGAAGCGTGATTACTTCTTCCGATAAGAATTCACTTACAAGGTATTTTACACATTTTTTTTTAGAAAGTCACAAATATAAAAGAAAAGTCTAACTAGTCACAACTCACAAGTATCAAATAATCATGATGAACTATTTTTTTGATAAAATATATCTGAACGATAAGGTTGGTAGGCTGAAGAAGAATACGTGATCACCACATGCCAAAAAACTACATTTAAGATATAGCTATTCTACAATACACTTAGCTCTTGATAGAACGAAATTTGAAAAAGGCATATGATATTGTTTTCGTGTCCATTTGCAGGTAAACTTGTCACTAGGACATAGCTACTCTACAATACACTTAGTTCTGATAGAACGAAATTTCAACCAGGCATATTGATATTGTTTTCATGTCCAGTTGCAGGTAAACCTGTCCATTAACAAAGTTTGAATGAAGCTACTTATCCATTTTTCCTACATATTTATTAAAATCTAAGAGGAACAAAATAAATACATCAAATAGAAGGTATTTAGACAAAAAATTAGATGTCTAGGTATCAAATTGACATTGCCCAAAAGTTCTAATTCTAAGGAACCCTAATGGTTAATTAAGAAAAACACGCATAGAAACCTACTTTAATACCTTTTTTGTATAGATATATAGAAAATATTAATATTTGTAAAATCAGATAAATGTATTTCGTAATTAATTAAGGCACTAACAAATCAGTATAAACAGAAGATAACCTACCTCTGTTAACAAAGTATAGCGCTCCTCTTTTCTAAGTTACAGAGTCTGATAGAGAGAAAAGCATTATTGCCCCCAGACAGAAGTTTGGTAGAAACAAATGTTTGAAGTCTTACGAGTATGATAGATTTTAATACTAATATTATAGTGATTCAATACTAAAACTTATTCTCTGTTTGGAAAACATTTAATGTTTTTAGAAGTGAAAAAAAAAAAAAACTTTTATTTTTTTTAATTTATTTTTAAAAAAAAGCTGCTTGTGTGTGTGTTATACAGAAAAATCAACTATATACCTGTAATGGTTCTAAGTAATATTTCCGTTTACGTAGTAAGAATATTTTATGAGTTGAATGGTAGGAATAAACCTTTTCTTGGAAGGATATAGATAAAGTGCTTCCAAAAGAAAAGGAATAGTTAAAAATGATATGACATCTATGATTTATGAAGTCTTAGACTACAATTAGCAGGAAAGTCAAACCGTATTGCTATACCATAAGCAGATACAAAGGTAATTTTCTAATACTAGCTGAAAGTTAAGCGTTGACAATAATGCCATGATTAAGTGGTATAATTGCACTTCAACTTGTAGTACTTTACGTGTTTTAGATTTGTATATTGAGGCTAAGCACACAAAGTATCAAGAAATGTCTAATTAATTTCTCTTTAATACGCTTTTGATACAAATATTATTTTAAATATTTCTCTAGATATTCCATGAACTTATTCCACTGAATCTTTTATTTAAACAATTCAGCAAATAAATAATTGGACAAACTCTTTATGTTTCAGTCATCAAAAGATGCGAAGCATATTTTTATGCTATTAAAGAAGCAAAAAAGCACAAAATCGTTTTGATGAGTGGAAAAAAAGAAATTCAAAATAGAATTTTACTATAATATTTATGCTTAAATATATTTCTTTTGAATATAAATTTAAATAACTTAGTATATATAAGCCTTCAAAATAAAATCTGAGTTTCTTTTGAAATTGATTTCAACTTCGATTCCTCATTCTTTTTAATCGCCCACAGTGCAAATATCTTTTTACAATAATTTCTTTTCCAGTTATATTACTACGAAATTTAAAATTTTTTATGGCTTATTTACATGAAATTCATTTTAGCTAATGAGACGTTTCTGTGCACAGTGTAAAGCATAAAGTCAATTTTTTTGTGAGTGAATTTCATATATTTTTTGCGTCATTTTCACAAGAAAAAAAGAAAAACTCTCTCTGACCCTTTTTTATAACATATATCTGGATATCATATATATATAAATTTTTTGTGTGACTTAATATAATGAAATATTAAAACTTCTCTCAATTTATAATATCAGAGAAAATAAAAAGAATTTTTCCATATATATTTATAGGTTTTCAAGGAACTCAATTAAGAATATATATATATAACAAAGTATTTTATATTTACTGAAATATTTTCTATGAATTTCTTGTTTGATAAAATATAGCAAAGTATTAACAAAGAAAAATTCAAGAATATTAGGAATAGAAATGACTTTTCATTGTGTGTTTACTATACAAATATACATAAAGAATAAATATATATTTTGTAGAAATAATTTAAAATTTTAATATAATAGATTCTTTAGACTTGCATTTTTTTCGAAAGTGAAAAACGCTGAAAGCATTTGTTCATCAGAGCAATATAATTGGAAACTCACTCAAGTCCCTTTCTTTCATTAAGCTATTTAAACAAGGGTACACGTAACATATTTTTATCCACAATGTATCCTGTTTTTCGATTTCTTCTACAAGCTGTGTTCTTAGAAATATCTAATATTCATGCTTCGGTTATTCCACGAATCTATATGTTGTGCTTGGAAGTCATTTCCTTAAATTTCCTTTGGTTTTGCATTACTTGTTACACATGGTTTTCCTGATTATATTCGACGTGTCTATTGTTTTCGATTTTTAAAGCCCGGAAAATACTACTCAACAACCATGAAGCGAGTATTTAAATCCAAACTATGTGTGAATTAATTACACATTTTCCAGTTTTGTATTTTTCTGTTCTGATTATCAATAAGAAAAGGGTACCAAAATGTATTTAAAAGTTTCAAAGTGTCAGGAAGTATGAAATATAACGAAGTGTTCATTTTACGTTGATTTTGATGCATAAAAAAGGCAATATATATATATATATATATATATATATATTATATACAGTCGACTCTGATCAGTTCGAAGTTGGAGAGTCCAGTGAAAAACTATGAACTATAAAGAGTTCGAGTTATCAAGAGGGTAAAAAAAATCCCAAAATACACAAGATGAATTTTTTTTTGTAACGCATTTAAATTATAAACTATGTAATAAAACAACAATATAGTACATGTATAAAATTACATTGAACTATTTTTAAAAAGTAAATATTATACAGTATAAAAATTATACGAAAGTTAAAAATCCTGTATTAAAACAAGACACTTAATTAGTAATTCTCGAACAATACACTTTCCCTCCTCATCATATCTTTTCCATTCTTCATTGAAAATAAAACCGGTTCACCCTGAGACGCTGTCCCCAACACCATTGGTTTTTCACGGCAGGACCCAATACGGACCATGCCTTATTTGGTGTCATATGCTATAAGTCACACAGAAGAGCCATAAATCGTCACGTCAATCCGACGCAAAAAAACACAATCCAATGCATCTCTTCTTCACAATAGCAGACTATCATTTCTGATCACATGTGTAACAAGATCACATGTTAAACGAAATATATGGGAGACTGATATCAGGTACTGTCAGAACTGTCCACTTGATGAAGGAAAGCAATAAAGCTGTCTTTTCACATGAGGAATCGAGAAACACAAATAAGTTGTAGCAGACCGATGGTCATCAAATAGGGAACGTTACAGGGGAGCCAATGTAATACAATAAATGCAAGCTCCAACCTGGTTGCTACAAGTCTTTAGATAGTATGTGTTCGAATTGTCGAGAGGTGTTTTCTCTCTCTCTCTAGATCACTTCGATCTATCGCGTGTTGTAGTTTGTCCAGTCACATATTTTACATCAAAATACCGAGCGTACCAAAAGCGTATTGTTTTAGTCGAAATATCAATAGTTTTTCTAAGGGCTGAGCATATACTTCGAATTAGAGAAAGATTCGTACTATCGAAGGTTTGAATTAATGAATGTCGTCCGTATATATATTATACACTGGTGACCAAAAGTAAAGCATAAATCGTAAAATGCGAAAAACATGGAGTAAATATTCGTAAAATTATTCCAAATTTCTTGCTGATATTAATTGGGTAAAGAAGAAACATTGGGTTTTGCAAAACTTTTCAGTCTACTACGTCCTGCACGAAACACCGGCGCATGTCAGAACGCGGAGAAACCGATTCACGCAGCCTAGGCAGTTCAGACAAGTTTCGTGCAACTGTTGTGCGAAAGAACGTTGTTAACTATCAAACAAGGTGAAAGATTGCACAAAGACACCAATTGGGCATGTTTACGAAAGGAAGAATCGCTGTAATCCTCACGATCACAAACCGAAGTATCTCGAATTCTGAATGTGGACCAGTCTGTGATCTCAAGACTGTGGCAAAGGTTTCAAAGAACGAGAGATGTTATCCAACAACCAGTATCAGGCCGACCTAGAGTCACAACCCCTCGCCAAGACCGATATCTGGTAATAAGTGCGTGACGTCAGAGGGGCAGTACTGCCAGAGCACTGGGTTCGGCACTCACGGTCGCCACAGGAATACGAATTTCGAGACAAACTGTTTAAAGGAGACTCAGTCATGCTGGCCTGTATGTCAGAAGACCAGCAGTTTGCATTCCCCTCACGTCTGCGCATAAACACACTCGTTTGAACTGGAGTTTGAAACATCAACACTGGAGTGTGGGAGAGTGGGCCAATGTGATGTTCAGTGACGAGTCCCAGTTTAGACTGAGTAGTGATTCTCGGCGGGTAACGATATGGAGAGAACGTGGAACACGTTTTGAACCAAGAATTATAACGTAAAGACATTATTTTCCATCAAGGGGAGTAATGGTATGGAAATACATCATAATGGACGGCCGTACAGACCTCCATTTCTTTGACACGTTGTCTGTAACTGAACAAAGATACAGAGACGAAGTTCTTGAGTCTTCTGTTCGCTTGTTTCGAGGTGCTGTCGGTCCCGACTTCATATTCATGGATGATAATGCGCCATGTCACCGAGCGGTGCTGATTGATGACTTCCTTGAAACGGAAAACATCCAGCGCATGTCTTGGCCAGTGAACTCCCCTGATTTAAATCCTATCGAACATGTATGGGATATGCCCGGGAGACAAATTGCTGCCCTTTCGCACCCACCAAGCTCCATTACAGAACTGAAGAGAGCTCTCCAAGAACCTTGGAACCATTTGAGCCCACAACTCATTCATCATCTCACAGCAAGTCTGGTAAATCGCTGTGCAGCGTGCATGGTTGTCAGAGGTGACCACAAGCCTTATTAAACTGCAGAATCAGTATTTTATTTAATGTTTTCTTTCATTTTTTATTTAAAATGTGAATCCTTGCTATGCTCAGTTGTTTTCTTTCAAACTGTTACTTTGGATAATAAAATTAATTATTATCATTCTTTTGATTTGTTTCCTTATTTTATAACCATTTTAAACTCGTATATCATGTTTCCCGCCATTCTGATTTACAGTTTCTTCTTTATTCACATAATTATCAATTATGCTTAGCTTTTGGACACCAGTGTATAATAATAATTATTATCATTATTGCTATTACAATTACTTGCAGTTTTTACAATGGGGCAGCATTTTTGCTACTTAGCCTTTGCAGACAATATTAGTCCCCATATGTAAGAGTAGGTTTATGGTATCATTACCAAATTTGAACGCTTGAATTATTTTTTAACTCTTTATCTCGTCGAATGCTAAATAGTGTTGTGATTTAATTCTTTGCCGAGAGTACCATTGCCAAATTGATACTCAAGGGATCTTTTACAAGCCACTCAGTCATACGGCATGCGTGCCTACGATTTTCACATCCAGAAAATGTATTGACTGCAGCAGGGGTCGAACCGGCAACCTAAGGCTTACAAAACGAGTCAACTGTCTCTAAGTTTCTGTAGCCAGTGATTTTGAGTAAAAACATGTTAATGGTTTAATTTTACACCGGTAAAAAATAGTGAAATCATAAGAAATTCTAAAACAATTATTTTGACATCATTAACTAATATTTTACGTATTTTCATCCCAATGAAAAATGTAGAAAGCCCTGCAGAAAGAAAAAATTCTCCAAATTTAATTATTATGTAAGATGTGGATTATTTATTAAAAAAAAGAGAAAAGAATTTTCTTAAGTCCTATATATTTCGGTAGAATTTTTAATTTAAGCTACATTTAAAATATGGAATACTTTTTTTAATCAATTTACTTCTTGAAATTCTGATTTATATTTCACTTTCTAAGAAGATTTGTCAATTTAAAAATAATGAAAATTGACATAAACTTTTGGGTACTTTAAAATGTCGTTTGAAGAAAATTAACGTCAAATGTTTAAAGTTAAAAAGTTTTTCTTTTCTGATTCTGTGATCAATAACTGAAAATTTGAAGTAATGTCTGAAAAAACGCTGTCTGCCAGTTATTGAAGTTGTTTAATTTTGAAGACATAAATATGATCAACATGCACACAGTTTAGTTAATCAACGTATTAAAAATATATCCAAAATTTGTTTTATAAAATATATAAAATATCTTTATATCGGGGTAAAGAAATTTAGGTGTGGCAAATATACTAACCATTGAACTGCCATGTCCCAAATTATCTCGGGCACGCCACTAGTAATCCAAAATGTCACGCCAGAGTATTATACGGGGTACTTTTTATATGGCGTCTTATTGTTGTACCCGAAGACATATCAGGAGAAATATATTTCAGCCCCAATTACAAAAAGATGAAATCAGAGCTTTTTAAAAAGGTAAGAATTTTGCCACAAGGTGGAAAGCTAAGAAGTATGCGTGTTTGATTAGCAGTATTTATGATATTTCCATGATAAACATCAATAAAAGAAGAAGTAATTAAAAAGAAAGAAAAAAGGAAGATGTACTCAAGCTAAAGATTGTTTTTGATTAAGATATTACTGGTGGTGTTGTTCGTAGCGATTAGGAAATTTCCTTTCATCCAACAATTCAAAAGCACCAGAAAAAATATTATAAAAAGATATTTTTACTTTTACTATACAACTACTCTGGAGACGTGATATTTCCTCTATAAAAATATAGTTGGGAAACGTATTTCATTTTCAGAATTTGGAATCCAAGTTCCAGAAGAGCTTTTACACAAATATGACAATGCAGCTTCTGGACAAACCGTTCTAGGCAGACCACCTACAGTTTATCATTCTGCCCGTTTTACTTAACGATTTTAGGTATCCCAGATTCCTACTATAAGACTGTGGGTGGCATCCACTTTTCTAATGTTTGGAGCTTTTTCCGCCTGGAACACCGAATGCTTGACCTCTCCTAAAGCTTTGTGCACTAAAAAGTATTTTCTGGCCATTTATCATCGGCTAAAATGTAAGAAATTTGTTACTGATTTTAAGTTATCCCAGATTCCAACAGGATATTGAAATTGTAAGAGCTATTTTGGCTAGGTTAAATTTAAATGGTAGTGATATTTTTCCTTGTGGTCAGGTTGCTGAAACTACGGAACATGTATTGTAGTATTGTAACCTATATTTTCGTTAAAGAAAAAATTTTTAAAAAATTAGTTGAAACGCTTTGATATTTCCTGGCCACCTGTTTTGCCTTTATTGGTCAATTGTAATGAAAGGCATAATGTCTTAAGAAAAATTTTTACGGTGTAGATTTTTATACTTTTATTGGACCTTCCCTTATTTATATTCTTGTAGTTTCTCCCTTTCTTTTTATTTTATATTTTTTCCTTATAGACGTATTGTTGATTTTGTTTTCAATTATATAATTGTGTTACCACTTACATCTGTAAGCCTCATGTTATGCAATGTGGAGCACATAAGGGTTTTGTAAAAAAATAAAATTAAAAAAAAATAGATTCCTACTATTTCTAGGAAACGTGAGTCTGCAAGACAGTGTAAAATTAGTTGTTCAAAAACGCATACAAATGGAATAAAAAACAAGGAAGGAAACATGATTCTGCTATAATGAATACAAAGTTAATTTACGCTTAGAAAAGGGTTTCAGTTATACTACATAAAACTGAATTACTGAAATGCTCTCTAATACGTATTCATTTTTAATAATTTTTATTTTAGAAAATAATCTCCCACTATAGAAGTGACCTTTTCCACTGTCACGCTGTGTGGCAGCCACCTCAAGCGAATATGGAGCTGCTACAGAGCCTTAAAAATGTTTATGCATACAATTCAAAGTATCAATTTTTAATGGAAAAGCATATTTTATTTTGTTTCAAACGTTTGATTTTAGCAATACAAAAATTTGACAGCTTATGCACCCAAATTATCGAAATAACTTGTCAGTTAAAGGATTAAGGAACAGCACAAACTCGAACAAATATTGAGTGATAATTTAATAAAAAGTAAGCAACATATTTTTGCTTAGTTTAATTTAGTTCAGTGCATCTTTTTTTATAACAATATTCTTAGCTTTTTTGGAATGAAAATCGTAATGTAAGCAAATCTGTACAGAGATTTATCCTGAGTAATATTTGATAATGTAACACAGTATTTATAAAAAAAAACTATTACGTACGTCATTCAAAAAAAAAAATTTTTTTTTTAAATTTTACTATTTTAACATGCATTTTTGTGCTTAATAGAACAACGATTTTTGTGATTTACTTATTCGGTTTCCGGATTTTTTTTTCTTTGAAGAATTTTTTTAAAAAAAATATTGCAGTAAAATATATTTAATTAATTCTAATGAGCCGTGGATAGCCTAGCTGCTAGAGCATTGTACTCCAGATCAGAAAGCCTGTGTTCGATTCCCGATGCCACCAAATATCCTCCGAGTACACACGGAGAACGATCTTGTTAAATCAGAAGGTCCGAAAGTCTTGAGGGTGGTCGAAGCAGAAACCACGGGGGCTGGAGAACATTTCTCTCCCCTCCTGTTTCATTCCTAAATTGTGGAGTTGGAGATAGGTGGTGTCACCGTCTTTCGTTCAGAAGACCAACCTGTCTCAGGCTCTGGCAACTTTCATTTCTTCCTTTCGGGAAGGACACGACAACAACAATGAATTCTAGTAGTTACATGCACAAAACTTACGTACTTAATTGATTCATTGTTTATTAACGTCACACACTTAAGCAGGGGTAGGCAACCTATGGCAAGTGTGACACATGTGGCACGAGGTAAGGAATTTAAGGAAATTACCTATATTTTATGTTGAATATTTTAACATGTATGTTTATAAAAGTACTTAATATACGTACAGTTTTAATTTTTTAAAATTTTTATTGAAGAATAAATGTAATTTATGTATTTTATTCTTATGTTAAGGAATATCTTTAAATAATCCTAAATTGGTATATAATATAACAGTAAATTACTATCATTCACCTTTATTCTCTAACTATGCATGCATTGTCGAGGAAATTGAATTGTTTCACATGTCAAACTGTGTGGCATGCTGAATCATATTGGTAGAGGGGTTTGGCATGCTAAAGATAAAAGGTTGCCAACCCCTGTTCTAATGCAACACGAACGCTTTGGGTGACAAAATTCTGAGCCTCAGTCAAGTAAGAAAAAAATAATAATATTGCAATAATTATGCAAGAAAATTATAAATAAATTTTCATTTATAATTGCATTTAAAATTATGTTACCAATATGAAAAAGAAGTCCAGATTCCTTAGTTTTACGTTCATAATATTACTTTAAAATATATTCAAATGCACTTTAATTTTAAGCAGAATAAAAATATTCTTCTCTATGTACAAGAAAATGCTTATTAGTTTGAAAATTAGTTTTTCAACTAATGATTATAATTTTAAATTAGTTTGAAAAATTTGGTATTAAATTGGAACCTATTCGCATATGATTGAAATTTATCACTATTTTACCTGAGTGAGATATAGAAATCATGAATTTTTAATGCTAAGATTCTTAAAAAAACATGTTTTTTAGTTTTATTTCAGTTAGTATACTTAGTATTTATTTCATATTTTAGAATATAGTTTGTTTTCTGAAATGGTTTAAAGTTTTGAAAAAAGTTCTTGTGTGTTTTATATTTAATTTTGAAAAAAAAAATTAACGGATTGTTCTGAAGTTTAACAGCCTTGAAAAATATAAAAATATAATTATTATTCGAATACGTATTTTAAATATATTGAAATTGTGAGTTACCTGATACACGTAGCTATTTTATTAAAATGTATATTCAAAAAATAGGACTTAAATAAAATTTAAATGAAGTTTTCTGGATATAAATTCACTGTGATTCCAAGTATTCGAAATATTTATTTTAAAATTCAAATAAAAAGTAAAATATTTTCAAACAAGACGAAAGAAAAACTGTGTGTATTGGATCCGACGACCGATTGAAGTAAACGCCTTAAGTACGGTTGTCTTTGATTATATAGTAGGCAAACAGGGCAAATAAATATATCTCACATAATACTGAAAACATGCATGGATTTTATTCATTCTATTTAGATTTTTCATATTGATTCTTAAAAATAATACATCTAATATATAAAATTCTCTTGTCACAGTGTTTGTAGCCAAACTCCTCCGATACGATTAGACCAAAACTTATGAAATTTTGTGCGTATATTCAGTAGGTCTGAGAATGGGGCGTAAACTATTTTTCATTCCGATATTGCAATTAGTCGAGATGATATTAATTAAAAACCTTAAAATCCCTGTCTGTTGTTTCGCTTGGCGTCGAAAATCGGTTTCGTGCCAGATGTGAAAATACTACTTTCTTAGAGAAAAAAGAAAACCCAGACCCAGAGAGAAATTATAGGAAGATAAATACATCACTGTGTGTGTGTCATTTAGGGAAGTTGTAAATAATATACTTATGTTGAGCTTTATTCCATGTGAAAGAGTTTTATGATATTTCGAAAAAGCACAGATAATTGAAACATTTTGAGTTCTTATTTATTAGTTATTAGTTTATTTATTATTAAACGCCAATTAATAAAACTGTAACACTCAATGTGCTCAAAATTTTCGGAAATCATTTATAATTGTGAAATGTAGAGGTAAATTAATAAAAGAATAGATACATTATCAGTATACTATTTGCTAGCATTAAGTACTGCAATTTGATCTATTTGTGTGTTTTGTACAGTAAATAATTTCAGTAAGACGCAAAGGGTCTGATTTAGGCCGTCGAATTACTAATGCGAAATAGAAAAGCTCAAAGAACAGACGAACAAATCTAACAGGATAATGAAGATGTGCGTGTGGATATGGCTCAGTTGCGTAAATCACAATCACAAGAGGTACGAGTTGAACAAAATCAACGAAGACAAGTGCGTCGATTCCTATTTGACACACTCAGAGCAAATGACCAACAAAGCCAACAAGTACATCGAGCATTTACATCCGATTCATTCCATCGTCTAGCATTCGAGTATGAGCCCAATGTTAAATATTATGTTCATTCGAATGTGACAATTGGTTCTGTGGACAAGGAATGTCCGCATTGTAATGCGCTTAAATTTAAAAATGAGCCTGCCGGGATGTGTTGCGCATCAGGAAAAGTGCAACTACCGGAAACTGAAACACCACCTGAACCATTGAACGGTTTTCTTAACGGTACGGATTCCGATATGGGTAAACCATCCAGTTGGTTTGTGTTGGAAAAGATGGACTCACTAAAAATATCATACACTCCACTGCACTAAGAGACTGATAATGTTATTTTTTAGCTGTCATAATTTGAACTAGAGATGTAATTTGAAATTTATTAGTTAAAATAATAAAAGTAAAAAAAATTCAAAAAAGGAATGTTTGGTGCTTTGTTACTTTTATAAGCCGTCATCGTTCACAGCGCATCGTTCCTCTTTCAGTGATATACCATATCCCCACACGCTTACAATGAGTTAGATATGTTTTTTTTATTTGACTACCAAAATATTCACTAGAAATAATTATTTGGCAAAACAACGTTTGCCGGGGTCAGCTAATATATATATATATAATATATATATATGCATTCATTGTGTCGAATTTTGCATAAAATAGTTTAAATAATTTATATTTGGATATGGAATTCATAAATATGATATATTTATTTATTTATTAAAATTGTAATATTCGAAAGAGCAACGCCGCTTTATACGTTATAATGGTGATTCAATGGTAGCTTGTCGAAATCTTGGAAATAGAGAAAAGTTGGCATCATTTTGGCGATCAATTTCGTGACATTGGCGACCATTCTTGGAGAGTTCGGGACCATCTGAATTCTTCTGAAAATTTGTGGAGAAATCCACTAATTTCAAGACCTATGATCCAAGCGGATCTTTCCCGAATTAGATACTATAAATAGAGAGATATCTCGTCGAAAATGAGTTAGTTATGGTTTTGACCAGGATTAGTTAGTATAATTTTGACTAGTGATTAGTAGTTTTGTCTTGACCCAGAAGAGTTTCGCGATTAGTTCGACTGTTGAATAGGACGAGCAGTGTTTGTGAAAAATCTTTTACGCACTTGTATTTTAGACACTGTTAGCAGTGTCTGGGCACTGTAGAAGTAGCGAAGATCTTCTGATACTTTTTTCTGCGAACTTAGCTGCTGATTCCTGTATTTCCAGGATTGTTTTCTTGAGAATATATTTCCATCACTCCTAAAGAACTGTCTTCTTCTTTGTGATTAATTTGCAAAAAATCCTTGACCCCAGATCCGCGTAACAGTTTGGTGTTAAAAAAGGGATTTCAAGCGAGGGAAAATTGAAAAGAAAATGAGAGAAGAAAAAGAAAGAGCTAAATAGCAAATCGAAGAAAGAATTGAAGAAGTGGCTCAAAATCCTAGCCAGCCAGCTGAAGATTTTGAAAAGAAACTTCTAGCTTGAGGAAACAAGAATAATAAAAGTAAGTTTGTGCCGTATTTTCCAGTTCCTCCGATTAACTTTCCAGTGCCAGAGAAACTGTCGACCTATGACGTAAAAACCAACTGGGAGGTTTGCAATACTTAATTTTCTATATTTCCTGAAGTAAATGGATGAACTGAAGAGGACAAAGCATGTCAGAAAGCAACATCCCTTAGATGAGAAGCCGCTAAAGTACTGCAGACTCTTCTCGGAGCAGAGTGACTGAAATTTGAACACCTTCTATAACGCTCTAGATCATCGGTTTGGACACAAAATACCCTACAGACTATGCACGACAGCAAATAAAGACAAGACACCAGAAACCGGAGAAAGTTTGCTAGAAGTATGCCTTTTGAATAGAAAGGTTCCCCAAATTAGCTTTCTCAGCAAATGTGCGCGAAATGATTTTCTGTCCATTATTCCATGAATGGACTGAACGATAGAAGAATCCAGAGGGCTGTAAAAATGGCAGTTGCTCAAGATCAAAAATCGCTCCTGTTAGAATGTCATGAAATTGGAAGATGCCACTAAAGCCAGTCTAGAGGACCGCCATTTCATCCAAGGAGCTAGCGTGACTGTGGAGGCAACTGTGAACACCATGGATGAAGAAGATAAAGAAATTGAAGGAGAAAATTCAAGACTTAATTCCCTAACGTCCGAAACAGAGCAGACTTATCATCACGTGTTGGGGGGGGATCATGAAGTAGTAGTAGAAGAAGTAGTCTCCCGTGGTGTGGTGTGGTAGTTAGGGAGAAAGGGTATATTGTATAATATGTATAATATTGGTAGCGCCTTTCGAACGAATATTTTTTGACAACTTCCGACTACCGAGATCATCAAATGGCAACAACATACTGATTCTCATGAACTATTTCACTGAGTGTCCTGAAGCCTATCAAATCCTCGACCAAGAGGCCCGGCCTGTTGTAGATGATATAGTTCAACACTGGATCTCAAAGGTACGGAGTTCCTCCACAACTGCATTTGATCATGGGAAAAACTTCGATTCTGCAGTTTGCAAGAGACTTTCTGAGATACTTGGCATCGACAAAACCCGGCAACAGCTCTACATCCTCAAACTTCCGGCATAGTATAGAGGTTCAGTCGGACCATCCCGAACAGCCTCTCTCTCCTGGTATATAGTAATCAACAGGACAGGGGCAAGAAACTGCCTCTTTTCCTGCTTGTCTACAGGAGTGCCGTTCATGAGACCATCGTCCATCCCCCATCACAGATGCTCTTCTTCTTTCGATCTTCTGTTTAAGCGTTCCCCAGATGCTCCCTTGGTGCCCGAGGAGTATGTCGAGAAACTCCAGGCAAGTCTGGCTAGGGATAACATCTGCATGGCTTCAGAGAAGACGAAGGCACGATACGACGCAACAGCAACCGGACACAACTTCCACGTAGACGACAAAGTGTGGTTATAAAATCTAAAATCCGAAACATCACAAAGGACTCTCTCCGAAGCTGCAGACTATCTGGAATAGTACATACAAAGTCCTAAAAAGATTGAATGACATCGTGGTACGGATACAGAAATCTCACCATGATCACAAAACCAAAGATAATAAATACATTGCATTAGTTAGCCACTTACCTTGCCCAAGGAGAATAAGATTCCTAAGTTCAGACCATGGTCACAAATTACTTTGCAAATATTGCAAACTTTTCTCTTTTCTAATTCCTAACTTTCCTTTTAATGGTGTAATTTATGTTAATATTTGTCTCTTTTTGAATTTATTTGCTTTAATTGGGTTCGGATGATTTAATGATGGACGAAGCAATTTTATGATGAAGTGTGGAGTGGGTGACCTTGGGTCTGTTCATGGCTGTAAGAGTGAATGAGAAAATTTGGGGAAACAGACGGTTCACAATGAGGTTGCTTTGTGATAAGTTCTCACAAAAAGCTGTTCAGCAATGACATTCTTCACTGGTGATATTTTCCCTTGAAGATGGTATAGAGAAGTTGGTTTTCCGATCTAATGAATATTTGAACAATGTAATAACTAAGTAGAAACATAGTTTCTGACATGCTCTGTCATGTAAAAATAAATTTTATTTTGATAAGAGACTTTTTATGCAAGTTTTTAAGAAAATGTTTGTATTCAGACGCGTCTCAAACTAATTTGAATTTCTTATAATTATATAAAATAGCGTTTTGAAACACTCGATTGTCAGGAACCCCATTTAGGCATCAGACTCACATCGCAGACTCTCATGGATTTGTACAACTCTCTATCCAACATAATATTCTGAATCAAAATTCATGTTTTAGTAGATTTTTTTTTCATTGGAGGCAATTTAAGAGGGTTGATCCGAAAAAAAGTTTACATGTCTAATAAAGAAATATTTATATTAACAATAGACAGAAAATACAAAAGGGAATGAAGAGGCATGAGTGAATATCACTCTTCGACATAATAACCAAATCTATTTAGAAAATTATCAGAATGAAGAACCAACTGGCTTAACCCATCTTTGTAGAAATGAGGTCCCTGTTCTCATTTAGCTAGGTATCGGTAGAGCTTTTCACAGCACTATCTTGGAATATCGCAGCACATCAGAAACGATAGACTCAACGCTACCATATCTAAGCCCTGCCTCTGGCGAGATTTCACTCAGTTACCCGTCGATCATTTTGAATCATTTCTTGAATTCATGCGGTGTTGATTTCTGTCTTTGAAAAATTTGGTAGGCCAATCCCTGTCATATCGTGGTTTTCGACATCCTGTCTGCCTGATTGAAAAGACTAACATTATATCAATACATGTTTTCTGCTCATTATGCTCTGTTCTCTCAAATGCGGACACATACTTTGCCCATATAAATCGAATCTCAGCTTACATTTCCAAAAGAGACCAATTTCATAAGTTCTTGCCATTTGAATCGTCCTGAACCGTCTTGGAATTTTAATTACCTACCCGCAAATCAGCTGAATGAGAAGTAGTGTCATTTGTCTCCACTCTGGGGAAGTAAAAGTTTTCCACAATATGTAATTTATAAATATTGTGGCTTGTAACCTTTTTTCTGATCATCCTTGCAAGCGATCTAGTCTAGGATTTCACATCTTTTAATTTTTCTTTTAGGGTCTGTAAAAGAAAGGAAACTTAAAGTTACATGGGGGACCCCTCAGGCCCCCTAGAAATGAACTGGAGTCCCCTAGGAGTCCACGAACCACAGTTTAGGAACCACTTATATAAAATATAGATTCATATATTATTTTCTTTGTTCAAAAGTACAACGTTTTAAAGGAAAAGGAAGATCAAATGGTGAATTATTTTTTAGAAGGGGGTGGAGAATAGGGTTGCTAATGTAAGAATAGCAATAGTTTTGGACTTCATATTCCTCATATATCAAATAAATCAGAAATTTTTATTTATTAAATACATGCCACTATTCTTACATTGACTTGAGGTTGGAACAAAATCTGACGTTGACTGCGTAATCTAAACATATTTAGAATTATGAAATGCAATTTGAATAATGACAAAGCACCTATATCTGATTCTAAACTTTAATCAACTAAATTGAATGTAGTAATGCTTATTCTCCTTTTAATCAAATTAAAAATTTTAAGATACAGCTTTCAAAAAAATTTACAATAAAAATGTTTTTAAATTAGGGAAATTAAAATTTATAAATTAAAATTGCATAAAAAAATACATGGAATAAAAAAATTGGGTAACGTAATATATCTCAAAGGCGTGTTTGAACAGAGAAGAAAAATAAATTTGAAATAATTCAAAAAGCGAAGCTTCAAATTGGTAAATTTTTAAAAATTATATTGTTGATTTAATAATACAATATTTAAATATGAAAATATTTTAAGAAAATTTTTCTCACATAATCTTAAAATAAGATTATTAATAAAATAAATGTATCTTATTCAGCAAAATAATACAAAGTAATTCAATTAATATTTTTAATGGCGGATTATAGCTACTTTATGTTTAGACCAGTGTTTCACAAACTGTGAGGCGCGCCCCCATATGGGGGCGGGATAACCCTACGAGGAGAGAGCGAGCATGTTGAAAAGTCGAAAACAAAAGATTATTTTTAAAAAAATGATAAATTTACTACAAATTAAACAAACTATATTCTGCATAAAAAATACACATAAACACTGATATACTACACTTATAAATATATTAGTAGTGCGCAATGTATTTTTTATAATTAATTTAACAGTATTTTTAATGAACAAGTTTATTAATTACCAGTGACCCCATGGGCTTGTCATATATAAAAGTATATACAAAAATTAACATTTATATATTAATCCCTTAAATGCGATTAAAAAATTACACGATTCGTTCTCCAATTCCATCGTTTAACACGCAGGATAGTGTATGTGGTGTACTGGAGGCAGGGTAGAGAATTAATTCATAACCAAATCCTCTGAAATGAGTAAATCCTTCGCACTGTCTAATTCATTTTGTTGCATTCCAAAGCTTTCGGAATATTTTTCTGAAGAGTTTATAGAAAATATTGTACTTCGGAAAGAGGTTTATATGCGGTGGTGTAACTTAAGAGGTTGAAGTCGTTTTGTAGGTTTAATGCCTCAGTGTATTATTATTGAATTCAGTTCATCGGTATTGTATGGATGGGGGCGAGGAAAATTATGATTGGATATTGGGTCGGGAATAATGAAAGCTTGAGAAGCACCAATTTAGACATCTTATGTTTTTTCATACTTTTTTATGGTATCCGATTACCTTAAAACTGTGAAATTTGATAAAAACTGACAAATTTGTTATGATTTATTGTGTAGAAGATCTTTTTAGCTTTATAAAAATACAAGGATTATTATTTTCTGTTCACGGGAACAAAAACTACAAGTGTTTTAGTAAAAGCAGTTGCAATTACTTTAAGCAAGATATATATATCTCATACTTTAAAACTCGTTTTACTCGAAATGTGGTTTTTTTAAATGCTTAAATGGGGCAGCGATTGCTCAAAAAGTTTTGAAAATAATTTACTAAATTTATTTCAGTGTGTTCTTTATAATAGTAGAAATGTTTTAAACTTCAGATTTATCACATACTGGTCAAATTTACAGTCCGTTATGTTAACATAAGCCCTGTTACTTTAAGAAATTTCATATAATAACAAAAATATAAAGAGCTCTACTTTTAGTAAAAATTAAAATATCTCATATGCTGAAAACCATTTAAAAATGAGTAAAATAGCAATACATCAGAATTGAAAAATTGTAAATTGGTACATGAACTTTTGGTACCGAATGGAATGGTATATGTTACTTTTTGTCAATTTTTACCAATTTTTTTCCTATTTTAGTAGCAATAATTTCTTTTTCTCTTCTTATTTTTAGCATATTTTTATTAAAATGCACTAACCAAATCTAAAAACAACAACAACAAAAAATCCTCATATCTCCATTTTTTTTTTAAAAAGTTGTTGCATGCAGTCGGATACCTTAATTTTTTAATTTTAAAAGATTTTCTATGAAAAAATGATAATTCTCTTGGAATTTTTTAGTAATAAAAATATTATATTCCGTTACAAAATATATTTACATTTTTCGGCAAAATAATATTTTTAGATAAAATAATTATTCCCAGTAAAAGCAAAGTATAGTTATACCAATAAATTTTCATTATGTTTGAGGAAAAGTATTGCAAAGTTAAAGGTTTCATTCTTAGCAAAAACAATTTCTCAGAATCACTATATCGGCCTTATTATTTTCTACCATATTATTATACCTTCAAGAATTTAATTTCCACGATAAAAGTTGTATGGAAGAATTTAATATATCGATAAAAGCTGAGTATCAGTAGCGTTTTCTTTATTTTCAATTTTGATAGTTACTAAATACAGTCTATGTAAATATACAAGTAAAACTTAAAATTATAAAATGAAGTTTAAAATTTCACTCATCCGTAGATGTTATTCATTCATTAAAGAAAATATAAGTTTTCTTTTTAAGTATAAAAACGCCAAATAAGGCAAAAAGAAATTATTTTAATAAACAAAGGTACAGATGATGTACTTTAAAATTCTTATAGTTACAATACTTTTTTATAAAAAGAGGGAAACAGAGAATTTCAAAAGAAGTGTCAACAAATCATAACACTTTCCACACTTTGTCCGTGTGATAACACTTTCATAAGGTTCTTCTTTTTCATGTATTCCACAATCCAATCTACTTTTTTTTGTTCTCTCAAATCTTCACTCGGCAAGTCCCTGTGTGTGTTTTCCATTTATTTCATGAAATTTATTTTAAATACATAAAAGAGAACGTTAAATTGTTTTTACACAAAATAAAAGAGATGATAATACCTACCCAGTAGAAGCAATAATTACTATGGAACGTATGGTCACTCTCTACTCAAAGGAGTAAAATTACGATTCAAAATAGAACATACAAAGGTGTTGGTCAAGTGAATGAATGATACCATAAGCTTCTAAGTGATTTATTATTCAGAGAAAACTTAAGGCAAACACTCAAACAGGCACCTACATGTTTTGATTAATAGTTCTGTTGTTCCTAATAGGATTGCTTGAGTGAATAAATATAGGGAATATTGTTCAATAAAGGTCAACGATGAGGAAAATATCAATAAGATATATTTAAAGTAAAATGGCACAGCAAAAATATTAAACGCTTTTCGTCAGCTATAATTTCAAAACTAACAATTTTCTACAAAAGTCGCTACACAGCGCATTCCGCTCTCTCTCTCGTCTCGTTTCATGTCTGTAAAGTACAATTCTTATTTCGTATATCGGTAGTTAGAGGGCGCAACAAATTCCCTTCCGGGAAAGAATGATTGGTGCTCCCTTATGAATGGTTAATTTTGTTTTGCGATAATAAAGATTCTCACAGCAAGAATTTGCTCCAAATGTTGCTTCTTGAATGTCACTATCTACACGATTAATCGCAAATGGTGGGACTGTAGTTTGGCTCATTGGACTTCCTCTCATTGATGTACACGGAATTTTTAGTGTAGAGCACGCCTGGGGTTTGACAGATATAGCAGCGAGAGTTGTTATTACCACAGACGCAATTTACACATCACTAGGAAGTCACGAGAAGTCATTCAAAAGTTAATCAGTCACTAAGCTATATCACCTATTCTGTTAACGGGGATCGGTATCGTGAGATGTTACATACCTACGAAATTCCTACTCTCCAGCAACGAGACTGCCGACAATAAACAATACTCATGCATGATGAAGCCCCCCTTTTCATCGCGAGCTCAGTCCAACAGTTTGTCAAGGCAGGCACTTAAAAACACACG
>BMAO01036339.1:0-45044 GCA_019973975.1 Trichonephila clavata | reverse complement strand
TTGCCTTAAGAGCGTCTTCGAAATTTCACAAATCTGCTTTATCCAACAGATGGCGTTGTTTGCAACTCGGATGACGTCATAAAGATAACTTTTGTTTTCTGGAAACCTATCGTTACTATAGCAACGGGGTGTGGTTCAGAAATGATTGACAGATGTAGTCGGTATGAGAGCGCATGCGCTCTTTGAAGAACCAGATCGAAGAGAGGAAAAACGTGTCAGCAAACGGGTAGGGGGGTGAGGAAAGAAGGGAAAGAGTTTTCTACAAATAGTTTCAACGTTTGAATAAGGTTCTGTCACTGCCGCACAAAATTGGGAGCGGAGACATTTTTTTTTGAAAGCCGTGCTAGTGGATAGGTATCAAAATGTGCATTGCACTTCTAAGTATATATAGTTCTGGAATCTACTCAAAAATACATTTTTCTGCAGAAATGATGAGGCTAATCAGTCTAGATTTGTCGGAAAACATAGGATATATTTGCTTAATTTGGGTATAATTATTATGTGAGTTTTTCCCATTCATATGGAAAATAATTGAGTGTAATGCACTTGATATTTTGTCATATGAATTATTGTATTTCAGGGTAGGCCTTTGAGTACAACATTTTTGAGGTAATTCTATTGTAGAATTTTACTGTTTCCTAGTTTCGGATGACATTTATTCTTTTGTGGAAATTGGTATTGTAGTTTAGAAATCATGTAATTAATTTCAACTTTTCTATAAAACCATCGTTATAAGGCTCCGGATTTTTAGGAAAAAAACGTTCAAATTGTCTCTTGACAAATACGTCTACATTGTCTTAGGTATCATAAACAATGCCCATAAGAATAAGAAAGGAAACGAAATATGGGTGGGGTTTTAATTTTTCGACGAAGAATTTGGTAGATCTTTATTTGAAATTTAGAAAAAGTATTTTTTTTTTTCGAATTTTAGGGATATATTTGTTTTATTATCTTTGTTACCTTTATTTATTTATCGATCTAATTCTCTTTGTTTGATAGAAATATGCGAAATTTTAATAAGTTTCTTTCTGCTCATATCTCTTAGATGCAAATTGTATTTGAAGTTGTCATAGAAGGATGCTTATTAGGGAAATAAAGTTTCGATTTGAATCTTTAAAAAGAAAATGTCATTTTTCTTAGAAAATTATTAACTAGAGCACTTTTTTGTCAGTCCTTTTTTAACAGCATTCCATTTCTTGTTTAACAAATTAATGCTATTTCCAATCAGGGGCATAGTTACCGCATATCAATGATACTGGGCCCCAAGCTTTGAGGGCGGGCACCCAAACGTGTAAGCAAAAAATCGCGGGGGTGGCCTTAGAGAGGGCCCTCAAAGATGATACAGGGAGCAGCTCCGCCAGTGTTTTCAATACTCATGAAAATGTGACACAAATTTCACAGCCTTCAATTAAATTATTATATTCATTGAATTAATTTTCAAGCTTAGATTCCTTTTTTTATTTCCTACGTGCAACGTTTTCAGAATATTTATTGTATATAGTCTGCGTTTGTACTCTCATAATGTTATTTTTAGTGTGGCCGATTATAAGCGGAGATAAAATCGGTGCATTTTTGTGATCGGCTCTTTTATTTTGAATTTTTACTGCTTTGATCTTCTTTTCTAGTGACACGATTGCGATGCTTAAATTCCCCAGAGGAGGGGTGTGGAGAACAGTAGTGCGCTTTTGAAATCTGATGTTGCTATCAATTTTTTCATGAAATTATCTTAATAAGACTCATGATTTACAAAGGAAGTTCTTCAGTGAATTCACGAGCATGTTTATGATTGTTGTCTTGGATATCAAAAATAAAGTCCATCGGGCTAAGAAGAGGGAAGGGATTTTAAATTTTTTGAAGAAAAATTTAGTATATCTTCAGTTGGGACTTGAAGAAAAATATAATTTCCGAAGTTTTATTTTTGTAGAGAGAAGTAGTGGAGGGAGACGATATATATATATATATATATATATATATATATATATACGTGTATATGTGAATATATATACATGTATATATGAATATATATATATAGTGTAATAAAAATGGAAGAAACCAAAAAAGTCAATGGACTAAAAAGGATACCTATTATGATTTCTAAAGCTGTTACTGAATTAAGACCAGCAAATTTGGGTTATATATCTATCTAAGGAGATATAGATATATATAAAGGAGAAAAGCGACTCACTGACTGACTGACTAATCACGATATCTCCGGAACTATTCAACCTACAGATATGAAAATTGGTTTTTAAACTATTAGACGTACAGTCTTGAAATTTGGTAAAAGATTCCTTTCGCAGAGTAGAGAACCGCTACAAAATGGATTTCGCGAAAATTAAACCACAAGTTTCAGTTCGGGGGATTAAGGGGCGTAATGGATATAAGTATTTCCGTTTTTTAAACTATTATACCTACCTGCTTGAAAATTGGTGGGCATGTTCCTTTCATGGAACAGAGTTCCATTAAAACGAAACATTAAAACGAAAATAAACCCTAAGGAGGGTTGCGAGAGGTCACGGGGAATTATGGGGAAAAAATCCCGTTTTTTGAATTGTTAGACCCACATACTTGAAATTGGTTTAGGAAATCAGCTCCTGGGGGAGCATGGGGTTACTGGGGTGTATTGACACAAAAAAATTTCCTTTTTTCGAAATACAAGGTCTATAATAGTGGAATTTGGTTTGCATTTTCCATTTGTTAAATTGAAATCCGTTAAGAACGGTTATATTGGAGAACGTTTCTCAACGGAATTACGGTAGGAATTGATAATAAAAACTTCGTTTTTACTCTATTAGACTTAGACTTAAAATTTGTCTTGCATGCTTATGGAGTAGAGTTCCACCAAAAATTGGTTACGCGGAAATCCACTTGGTTATAGGGTACGAAGGTACACACATCCTTCTATACTTCAATTTTTAAAATTTTTAGAAAATACAAATTAGAAGTCCTGTTCTTTTTTATATCAAGAGTCGAGAGTTACAGGTATATATATATATAAATATATATATATATAAACAGTATATATTTATAAAACGTCATGAAATACCCAGCGAAGCGGGCGGGTAACGGTTAGTATATATATATATGTGTGTGTGTGTGTGTGTTTTGTAGCAATTTTTAAATTCCGTTTTTTTTTTTTTTTCTCCTTCATCATTATATCAATGGTTGGGCATGGTACGCTCTTGAAAAAATAACGGATTGCTTTAAATATGTTACTAGTTTGAGTAGTGATGTTAAGACTACACAGTGCCCGTTTTAAAGACAGTAATATTGAAAGTAATTTGTGTTTTCTTTTTAGATTATATTATTAAATTTATTCTTCAAATAAAAAAATTTTTACCGGTCTTAATTTTAAAAATTACAAATTTTTCTTGTAAAATACTCAATTTTTAAAGTTTTTTAGTTAATTTCAGTGATTTCTATTTCTTAAGATTATTGAGAACAAAAGTTAGTATGGATTTGAACATTTCAAACTAATATTCCCTACTAAAAATTCCTTGTTGAATTTTAATAATTATTTTTACAGCTATGGAAAATATATCAAATTTTTTAAAACTATAATTTAAGATTTTTAGAAAAAATAACTAGTGCTCTCAGACCGAAATCCATACTAACTTTTAAAGAACATATATATATATATATATAAATTCTACAAAATTTTTTCAATATTATCTTGAACAGGAAAAATCCTTGGGAGAAATATATCCTCAAAATTGAAAAGTCTGAGAAAAACACAGTTAGTTTCTAAAGGCATGAAACAAAAATTAATAATGCCTCTAAAGATCTAATTAAAAAAAATGTTTTTATCCAAATTATGTACACTGTATCAAAACACTACTTTAATTAAATATGTTATATGAGGATATATTTTTTTTTTATATTTAAAATATGTTTTACATAAAATTGATAGCATTTGTTATACATATACGATGACAGAGATTACTCAGCCTAATCTTATCATGATGCTTTCAAAAAAGTTTTGAAACACTTATAAAAATAATAATGATACAAACTGAAATTAGAAACCCCCAGGTTTGTACGTATAACATCTAATTTTTTCTCAGTTTTAAGTCGGTGCAATTTAAAAAGTTTGATTTTTATTACATGACTTGAAATTATTTTACTATAGTGTTATAATACATTTTGTAATATCATAGATAAATTCAGTTATATTTGTGTATACGGAATACTTGAACTCAATAAAGTCTCATTGTAGTATCAGCTGAAAAAAGGCTGATTTTAAGTCATATAATTTTCAGTAGTATTCCACCTCTTCCAAATATTGTCTTTTAGTAACACAAGAATGTTTTGAGCCCGGCAATTTCTCAATAGGAAAAAATTAATGAAAGCAAAAAAAGCTTCTAAGGTTTTTAACTATGTGTAAAAACACAAATATTGCTCTTTAAAAATTAAAGACCTCGAAACATAACTGAACAGAAACGATTTTAGTAGTAAAAGTAAGAGTTAATAGCCATTTCACTGAACGAACCGATTATTCTCCCAAATATCTCTCTTTATATACAAAAAAAATTTCATGATGCTGTAAAAAATTTATTTCAAGGTTTTTTTTAAGGTCAAGTTAACAAAAGAAACTATATCTTTTTTACAGAATGGAGCAAACTCACAGTTTGGACAAATTTACATTTATGATAGGGAGGCTTTGCATGAACGTGCAAAAATAGTTAAACGTGACGATGTGTTACAAATTTTACAGCCAATTATGAAGTAAAAACCGTATGAACTACATAATATAAGGAAATTACAGTTTTACAATTTGAGCTGTGATAGAGTTGCATAATTTGTACAATGGGAGTTGGTCCGCGATTAGGCAGATAAGGGAGAGGGCGGTACCTCCTTCCAGTTTTTAATTAAACTTTTAAGAATGGAAAAATGCTTTAAAATGATTGCTAAACTAATCACTCTCTCTAAACTGTCGAATATTGAGATTGTCAACTCTCAGAAAACTTCAAATATATTAAAAACTGATTGGTTATCAGACTCCCTTAACCTTTTCTATAGAATTTTTGCTATTCCTGGTGGGCGCAGTAGCTTAGTGGTTATGGTCACGAGTTCATGTCTGGAGTGTCATGGGCTCAAATCCTGTTGCCACTAAAGACCCTCCGTGTAGATGAGGCCATTCCTCCCAATTATGTGGTAGTTAGAAAGAGGGATGCCAGCTCAGGTGTCATTCTCGTTACTCGACAGAGGTTGAACATTACGAGGTTTGTGATCAATAGCCCTCTTGTTGCTTTATAGAGCGACACTAATCTCTCTCTCTCTCTTTTGCTAATCTTGCTCCAGGCACATAAATTACTTTAGTAAACCCTGTAAAAATTCTCATTTATAGTTAATCTTTTATCTTCAAAATTTACATATCTAATATTGATTGAATTTTTTTCCTAATGGGAAATTTTAAGAGTGCAGTCCATTTGTACGTAGCTGCTTTAATTTCGGAAAGGACTTCCTTTCCAAATACAAAAATAACTTATTTTTGAGATCTGTGCATAATTCTCCGTTTTACGAATTTTTTATTCTGCTTATGTGATCCATTAGCACAGAGTAGTAATTACTTAACAATTCCACTAAAATTTTCCATTATATTCCATTACATTAAAACTGTTTAAATGTAATTTTATAGCAAAAACATGAAGAAAAATTACATTTTCAAAACATTCTTTTTTCATTGAAAATACTTCTATGTAATATTTTTTCTATGTATATATAGTTAGGATTTTTCTTTACAGAGCCTGAATTAAGATTTTTGAAACATTCACATTATTTTTAGAGTTACTATTGAAATAACAACCAGGCTTCTTCATAAAAATTTCGCTACTTTATTAATATAAGTCCACTTCTAAATTATACCTTCTAAAAAGTCCAGTTGAGGTAGAGATTCTTGGGAGCTTCCCAAATCGAATAACAAAAACTAAACTTTCGTAACATCAAGAATTATTTTGAAGATTGTCGAATTTTAGATATCCATAATAATAATGTTTACGATAAATTTTACATCTCGCCATATTGACATCAATAGGAGTATATTGTAAAGTTTTCATATGCAAGAGTATATTTTTTTAATTCTTGATTATTTTAGGGCCCCGGTGCATAGCATCCATTGACCACTCCCTGCAGAAATTAGCTTCAGTCTGGTTGAAATGACAATTCTACAAATGTTTCACTCACTAAGAAAGTATACACCCCACAATAACCCCCTTTTTTCAGTCCCAAAATAGATTCCAATCGCCTCTCCCTGAAATAAACAGCTACATGTGTTTCCCCCACCCTCTTCAACCTTATCTCAAGGTCACTTGACCGTTTCATCTTGGAAACAAATTATCAGAACTTCCTTCTTTCATTCCAACGAAGAGGGTCCCGTCCCTAACAATGACGTCCTCTCATGACGTAGTCTAGGGTTACTTTAATTCTCTTACCCCTCCCCCTTTCAAATAAAAAAAGCAGAATTAGTGTTTCTGAAGTGATTAAAATCATTATTCATGTAGCAAAATATTCTTTTTCATAAAATGAAGTATTCTTAATGTGTATTTAAGCAGTTTATGCTCAATTTTCTTCTAAAGTAATGTTTTAAAAGTTTTGTACGTAGATTGCATACACGTGGCGCCATCTGCAGTCATTACAATAAAGCTTGCCAAACATGGCGTCCGAGCATTTTGGAAGCAAAGATATATGTATTTTTCGTAATTTAAAAATTTTCTAGACTATTTCTGACATTTTTACATTTCAAGGCGGATTTATATGAGTAATTTACGTTCTCAACAAAAGTTTCATATCCAAATAATGTGATTTCATTAAGTTAAAGTACCCTGACCTTTTCAGTACATTTAGAAGTCCACCTTAAGAAAAGGTATCAGGTCAGTTGTTTTCATAAATTAAATATAAATGTGTAGCTTGATTGTACGCGTTGTTCTCCGTGGATTCAGTTAGGATTCCGTCGTTCATAATCGAATTCTTCTCGTACTCCACTGTATTTTGTTGATCTTAAGGTTTGAATAGTATTTGTGTAATCTCTCAATTAAGAAAGGTCAATAAATAAGATTGAGTTATTAAATTAGTTGTAATTAATTATGGATCCAACATATTCAGATTTAGATAATACGCGAAGGAGAGTTAATAATCTTAGAGGTAGTGATAGAGCCTACGACAACACACATTGTTACTTTAATTTGAATTACATATATATAACCAAAACATTTACTATTATAAAGTACAAAATCCAGTTTTTCGAAGTAAATAGAGTTCCGAATTGTTAGTATTTAGTTCTATTTTCCCAATAATCACAAGTCAAAATTATTTGGCGGCATGTCTATATTTCCTTAAATATTTCTTTCGAAAAAATGACACGTGGATCCATAAAGGTTCTCTCGCCACCCCTGTTCTAAATTATAGTTATAAAAGAAATCTTATTTCATCACGTACTAAAGTTAATGTCAAGACTATGACCGAGCAATCAACACCGCACATTTCTTTATGCACTTACAGTAAGACCCCGCTTAACGCTTTTATTTGAATTGTGATTCCCAGAAATTGCACGCAGCCTTAGGATGCGTGAACTTCGGGGAATCCCACAATTCAAATAAAAGAGCACTAAATGAAACAGTGTTAAGCGGATTCTTACTGTACTTTGAAATGTTTATAGATAGTAGAATATTACTGTGAGAATCTCATTCGCTTTTACAAATAAAGCAGCATGTTTTTTCTGATGCCAAATTTATTAAATGACATGAAAGCAACTAATACTTTTTATCTCTAAATAACTCCATCCCCTCTTTCCTTTCATTAGTGCATAATTATCCGCCATCAATGCAAATAAAGGTTCAAAAAGGTATCCCACATTTTTTAAAATCCACAATCAAATGGAATTACAAAAAGACCACTTTGAATTAAGACATTTTGAAAGATCAAAGTAAGGTAACAAAATGTGATATAATTGATAATTTGTTTTTACACATCCTTACTGCTTGGCAATGTCAGACTTAGGAAGCAGAACCAGCACAATTGACTGCAATTAAATGAAACATTAAGTTCTACAAAAAAAGTAACTAGCCCTTATTACATATGACTGATATCCTTGAAAGAAAAAGTTCAATTTTGAGAAACTACTGTTTGATTATTCATTTGCAAAATGCTGAGTTTTCACATGACAAGCAGTATCATATCAGACACCACGAGAAAAGCGCATGTCAGTATGAAAAATGTAGAGCTGCATTCCCAAATCAATAGTTAACGAAACACAATATTCAGGAGAGTCAATCTTCATGAATCTCATTAAAAATAAGTTAACGAGCTCTATGATTTTCATCTATTTTCTGGTATTTTAAAATAAAATGAGCTGTATGGAAGAAACTAATCAACAAATTATTGAAATTTTGTTAAAATGCACAAAAATGATATATCTAAGCCTAAAAGCAAGCAGACATGATTAATATCACAGCTCTGAGATTGAAAAAAAAAGGGGGGGAAGTAATAGCTTAAATTAATGCATTTTTTTGGTGCCGATTTCAGGAATAATGAAATTTTTTTATCATGTCATGTTTTCTTGAAAAATTCAACTTTATTTGAATTTTTTTTTATGAGTATTTTCAAATTTTTTTTCTCAGTGTTGAACTATGTATGGCTAACCTTGATTCCACCATGGTGAAAGATACAGAATACCATTCTGTGACACCTTCCTGTCGTAATCTCTCCCTGTCAATAGTTTAGCCACAAGTTATTTGGAACTGATTGACCTCAGCCCTTCTCTCAAGTTGAACTTAATGATATGACTCCAAGAGATCTGTTCCCTTCAAAAAGACAATTGTTGGGCTCCAGATTGTAAGAAAAAACTTATTGGCAAAATGTATATCTTTTTATTGGTACAGGAATCAAGAAAAAGAACTTGTTAAGTACTTAGAGGGAAATTAGAATATAGTCTTATTTCAGATGTTCCTAAATTGATATGAGCATATTTAACATCACCTACAATAAAAAATTAATGGAGCTAATTTATATTCTCATAAAAGAGCCTTAAAGCTGTCTTTATCACAAATTAGACAATCAATACATTTAAAGATACACTATGAAAACCTGACTCACCCTCAACAAAATAAAATGCTGACTACGGTTGGATCATTTGCGATGATTTGAAAATTATCTCCATTCTCCTTGGTCAACAAGGTGGATATATAGAGTTCCCATGTTTCATTTGTGACTGGGACAGTGGTAATTAGACTCCAGTGGGTTAAAAGAATGGAAGAGAAGACAAAATCTTAAGCCAAGCACTGAGAAATAATTTAGAACAGCTTAGTTGAAGCAAATAATTCTGCATATAAAATTAAGTATAAAGAAGCCATTTGACAAGGCTATTCTAAAAAATAGGGATTGTGCAAAAAGTTTCCAGGTTTATCCAAAGTCAAGTTGAGAAAGAGGGAATTTATTGGTTCAGATATCCACAAGCTTATAAAAGATAGAAAATTTAAGATTACCATGAAACAACCCCCCTCCCCCTTTCTAAGAAGCTTGGGTTGATTGGGTCAAAATAAATTTCCTTCACTCTCATGTGGAATTCCCCCCCCCCCCAAAAAACTTAGGATGTCAGCAGAGAACACAGTGAAAGGTTCCACCAAGACATCAAAAACATGGAATGCAAATATCGAAGGAGATGAGTCAAAAACATTCTCGAACTACTGTTGGATGTTAACACGAAATAGGTCAGAAATTTAACATAAAAGAGCTCCAAAAGAACATTTCAAATGGAAAAAAAAAGTATATTTATATAGAAACTTTGCAATTAGCGCAGTTAGAAATTTGCTTCAAACTTTCATGTACTCAAACATAATATTTGCTCCTCTTGGTCAACTGTTTATTTTTTTGTAAATGAAACAAATTAAAATATGGTGATTTTTTTCTAGAAACTGTACCATAAATGGATGTAAAAAGTTTAAACTTCGGAACTCGTTTCTCTCAATTAGTGGCAACTAACAAGATCTGATAAAAGCAATTCATCAATTTGCCTCATCAAGGATCAATATTTACATAACTGGATAAAAACTACTGTTGCTAGACAGTACATGCTAAATTGTTCAAAAGAATTCCTTTTCAAATAGGATTTTAGTAAAAATATAGATATCCGGCTAAGAAAACATTGTAATGTAATGGGGGGGGGGTTGATATCAGCACTTCAAATAACAAAAATCACTGAAAATTTGTATTGTAACGAATGGTAACACAGCGCCCTCTTCTAGCCGTGTGAACACTTAACCAGTCAGCCTGCCACCTCGGGGAAGAAAGGATGTGCCAATGTCCTTCCGCGCAAACCCCTTAGTATTTTTATAGTATTTTCCTGTTTTTTTTATGTAATTGTAACCGTGCTCAATTAGAATGTACCACCAATTAAAATTTGAGCTAGCCCCCCGCCGAAGTTATTTTTTAGTATCGGTTATAAAAATGGCACCCAACTTACGGCCCGAATAATTATTTAATTTTAATATGACTACCTAGTCTAACAAAGTTATCTTCAATATTCTGAATTGCTATAGTTCATGAAGTTTAAAAAAGTAATTTCTGAAATTGTAGCTACCGGCTACGAAGAAATTTTCGGATTACTAGAAAATTTATATTTCCTACCGGGAAATTAGAAACTTTGGATTGCATTTGTCTTCATGGAGCATCAGCTAAGTTTTCTTTTCTTTCTGATTCATTTTGATCTTCTTTGAATTTTTATATTTTATGGTATAAATATATAATAAGCATGATTTATTAATCATATTTGAGTAATTCTTTTCCCTAGTAAGGAAACTCTTTCTACTTTTGTTCATTTTTCTCATTTCCTGTGATTTATGACTATTAGTGTACTTGTATGGGGAACTTCTTACCCCCACTTCTGACCTTGAATTTTCACTGCTTGTTGAACGAACTAGACGTTTTGTTACTAAGGGTCCCCCCCCCTCCCCGCTTTTCTGTCTCTCACCCCTTGCCTGGTGAAAATCAGACATTCTTTTTTTTTTTCTCTTGTTCATTTTACTTGGAAACTCGGAATTCAGCATGCGCTATTCGTTTTGTAAAATTTGTTTATCCTGGATATTTTTCACTTTTTTTTTGTTGACTCTAAGTTACTTATGACGCCAGAGTGTCCCGGAAATTGATATTTCCTATACAGTATTATAACTGCATGTGTTTTTTTATTGAATTTTAGTGTTATGAAATTGTGTTTTATTTCTAACTATATTAAAGAATTTTGTTCATATATAAAATATATGTGAATTAAATGAAAGAAATTCTTTTTTTGTTAACAAAAAGTATAGTAGAAAAGTATTTTTATTTTTATTCAAAAGATTCATGCATAGGTTTTGTTTGGACTTTGAATTTCATCAGAGCTTCTTTTATATGAGAATTATTTTTATTTTCAAAGCTAAATTTTTGGATTCAGTCAAATATCTACAATATTTTAAACAGTATTTTTATTCCTTCAAAGGAGTAGTATAGTTGTTATGTTGATTGTTTTGAGTTTAGATTGTATCTGTCACTCTGTAATATATATAGTATTGTTCGATATCCAATTATTATATTGATCTCAATAAGGTTAATATTTAAAAAAATTAACTTCATTTAATTTATAATTGACCCTTTTTTTCCCTCAAAAGTTAAAAACAATGGCGTATCTTGCTAAAGCGCGCAAAGAGGACTTAAAAACACTAGCTACAGAATTGGGCCTCGAAGTAGGAGAAATAATGAGAATAATAGATTTTAAAAATTTAATCATTACTTCGAAAGACTATGATGAACAGTTCACTAAAACTCTTCTAGAAACAATTATTAACACGAGGGTTCAGGCAGAACTTGAGAAGGAGGAAAATGAATACAAACGAAAACGAGACGAACTGAATTTAGAGCTAGAACGCATGAAGTTAAGCATTACTGCTACTTCTTCAACTAACACTAGTGCTGCCGCAGAGAAAATAAATATCCAGCACCTCATACCCAGATTTGTGGAAATTTCAAACATTTCCACCTATCTAAAAATATTTGAAAGGCAGTGTGAGCAAGTTAACATAGGAGAAGTCGATTATATAACACACCTTCTACCTATGTTACCTATTGATATTTCCAATATTATCTTGCAGGGAACCTAAAGAGAAATTAGGAAATTACCAACACATTAAGCAAATGCTGCTCCAAAGATTCAAGTTGAGTGCTGAATCGTTTCGAATTAAGTACTCATCAAAAACAACCCGAAGCTCTGTGGAAGGACTTCGCGTACGAGCTAAATAATTACTTAGAAGAATGGCTACATAGCCTAGAAGTGAAAGACTTTAACTCCCTTAAGGATTTGGTTCTTACCGATCAGCTTAAGAGAAGTTTCGAGGGACGTTAAAGAACACTTCGTGGATATCTGGGGAGATATTAAAAGCTCATCTGAGCTAGTACGAAAATTAGACGATTATGAAATTGCTAGAGGTAAGACGTCGAACTTTAAAGTTTTACCAGACGCAAGAAGAACTTCTTTCCCCTCAAAACCAAATAAACAAAGCAGTATAAGGACGAGGTATAAGGGAAAGGAAGCACCAAGAAAACCATTTGGAGGACATTCGCAATTTGAAAGCCGAACTTCTCTGTCCTGCTATGGATGTGGAAAGCCCGGTTACATCAAGTCAAAATGCCCTGACTACAATCCTTCAAAGGGTGATCCAGCTCATTTTGGAATTCTGTGAGTTAACAGTCTCTTTCCTTCCAACAGAAATGCTGTACTCAGGATCAGCATAAATGGAGTTTCAGGAACTGCATTTGCGGACAGTGGTGCAAGTCATTCGATAGCAGGAGAAACTCTTTACAATATCCTTCTGCAACAAGGAGCTGCTTTTGAGAAGACAGCAATATCCCTATCCTTTGCTGATGGAATCGTTACTCAGAAAGAAGTTTTACGTACATTTCAAACCGTCCTTCTGGAAGGCAGAAAGTTTAAAACCCCCTTCATTATTTTGCCTGATGCCAAAAACAACTCCACTCTACTTGGAGTTGACTTTCTCAAAAATGCTGGAATAGTACTAAATTTCAGAAAGAACTGTTGGACTTTTTGTGACAATTCCCGAAAATCGTACAATTTTGTAATGCCTTATCAGAGTACATCTGTTAATGTACTTCCTGTGGCGATAAATAACTGTCAATTACGGGAAGATGAAGGACAAGAACTCCCTGGTTCTCAGCGTGTGGAACTAGATACCTTGCTTAAAAATCATTGCTCTATCTTCGAAGTAGGGGGAGAAGCTACTCCATTTATTGAACATTGCATCAACACTGAAAACAACCCACCAATTTCAGTGCCTCCCTACCAGATGAATCCAGCCAGGAAGAAGCTGTTGAAGAAAGAGCTAGATTCTCTGCTGCAACAAGGCATCGTAGTTGAATGTGAATCTCTGCACGCCTCTCCCGTTGTTTTTATTCCAAAACCAAGAATTGAAGAGAAACAAGATCAGCGAAAAGCCTTCTATGATCACAGATATCGTCCTCTCTCTCTGGTTCCTTGTATCATCCAGGTGATAATGTATGGGTAACCCTTCACCCCTTTAGCAATGATGCCCAGAAGAAGACTGCTAAATTCATGCCTAAAAGAGATGGGCCTTATGTTATTGCGACTCAACGCTCTCCGACGACTTATGAAGTGGCAAATCCAAACAACCCACATGAGGTTCTCGGACCGTATAATTCATCTGCTCTTCGTCCATGCATAGACAAGGAAGCCACTCCAGTGATGCCTCTCAGAAAAAGGGGAAGACCCAGGAAGGTTCCTCATTGAGGACGATACCTAGGAACCAGAGGGGGAGTGTAACGAATGGTAATACAGCGCCCTTTTCTAGCCGTGTGAACACTTAACCAGTCAGCCTGCCACCTCGGGGAAGAAAGAATGTGCCAATGTCCTCCCGCGCAAACCCCTTAGTATTTTCCTGTTTTTTTTTTTTATGTAATTGTAACCGTGCTCATTTAGAATGTACCACCAATTAAAATTATTTGAGCTAGCCGCCGGAGTTATTTTTGAGTATCGGTTATAGTATTTTTTAAAAACTAATTGTACAGGTCTGTGTATTTGAGCACAGATTATTTGATCTACTACTGGTACACAGTTGCAGAAAGAGGTGAAGAATTAAAACTTTACCCAATTATGCTTGAAGCACTCGAGTTTTATTTATCACATATTTCTTATGTTTTGTCTTGTGATTTGTTAATGAATACTGACATGCACACACTGACACATTAATAACAATCTTTAAAAAAGCAATTAACAAATGTGTGAAAAGTATCTCACTTGTTAAGCTAGTTTTTATGATGTACCTAAACACACCGATGACAGAACATTAGCAAAAGAATTTAAATTGAAAGCAGATTACAGAAGCTTAGTGTGGGTAATTACTAATAAGCATCAAGTCTAGTATAAATTATAAGCTAAGCTTTACTTTTTCAATTAATATAACATTTATAAACAAGCTTAAGGTGTATATTTAAAGAGCTTATGAGATTTATAATGGAATAAAGTCACTATCTCATTAAGAACTTTAACCCTTTGAAGCATGAAAAAATAAATTCGCTGAAATTTTCAAAACAAAATTATAAATGCTATGTATAGAACCCAACAGAGAAAATACCTTTAAAAAAATTACAGTACATCCCCCCCCCCCCAGAGAGAGAGAAGGTGGTTTCACAGAAGTTCCATCGCGCACTTACGACATAATTCTCGAATGAACAATATATGATCTGCATCAGATTTGTAAGAATATTCTTTATATATTTTGTAATAAATTTACTAAAATATGCAATATTAAGTATTAGAGTTCCTTTTTAAATATTAAATAAAACAAAATATAACTAAGATTGAAACCAACTTCAATTACCCAGTAAAGTTATTTTTGTTTCATTGTTTCTTTATTTTAAAATTATTAAAACATGCAATAATACTGAAATAAACCCCTCCCCAAAAGCAATGGCAAAACCCCCATAAATTAGTTATTTCACTGCCTGAGTCAAAGAAAAAAAGGGCTATATCTCTTGCACGTGTGTGCTATAAGTCTGAGAAGAAATGGACAGTTTTCATGTTCTAGGTGCGCGGCGGTCGCAGTCTGAAACCACACAAAAAAATTCTGAATATGAGGCACTTTTCATAATTTATCATACTAAAAATTAGTTATGCTATGAACAGCATATGCAGCAAAAATGTACATAACTAAATTTGAATGTTTGACTATTTTTATTTGCTAAAAAATCTTTTTTGAAAGTGTTTAAAAAGGCTTTTAAAATGATGCATTTTTCTCACAGAAAGAGTTTTTTCTCACGTGTTGACATCTAGCGTCTTTTAAGAGTTAATAGATATCTTTAGAACCATTGGTTTCATTCAAATACCACTGCACGTTTAGAGGTATTTTTTGAAAATGGTGGTTTCAGAGACATACCACCGCACGTTAAAGGGTTAATAATTAAATGAACTAAAGATTCCCCATATTTTAACTTTTGCAATAGTGTATTTTTAAAAATGCCATCAAATGTATACACATCCTTACTCCAGTCATACGCAGCAAGATCACAAAAGGCATTTAACAGCAATGACAACTATAGATAGAATTCTAATTTTAATTAATTTTTTTTACCTGTTATAAAGATAAATCAATGTAAAGAGTTGCAGATTTCCTACATCAATTAACAATATATACATTAACACCACACAACAGGACTTAAAAAGAAATTTATTTATATCAATAGAGGTTGGACAAAAGAATTTCTAAATCAGAAATTTGGATCTAAGTGGTATTAAACAGTTCTCTCTGCTACTATTTATAAATCAATCCATCTTGAGCATCCAATAACATTTGAAAAGAAACTGCTTGAAAAATTATTTTTATTCATACATTAGGGGAGAAAAAAATCAATCTAAGAATCCTACACTGCAAACAAAAACCAACATTAAAAATGAAAAAGACCATTTCTCAGAGGGGAAAAACCACTGAACATGATAAAAGAGCAACATAAAAATTGTGGTACTAAAAACAAAATCTTGTCACAAAGGTTTTTACTTTAGACATAATTTACACATATGACTCCAAACTACTTCTCTTCACACCATTCATTCTCTTTGCGCACTTGCTCTTCCTCACTGGGGGTGAAGTCATTCTTGATGTTGAATGTCTTGCGGATCTCTTCAGGAGTCTTGCCTTTGATCATGTTGGCTACCGTCTTGCAGGTGACATCTAAAAGACCCTTGATATCAAGGTAGTTGGCTGCCAAAATCAGTTCAAAGAGCGTACCTTGATCAACCTTAAGGAAATCTGCATCCCAAGAGCTGATGTCATCTGTTCTCTTGTCTTTGGAATCATCATCCTCTGGTGGAGGGGGGTCATCACGATGGTAGGTGGCCCATTGAATTACTTTCTTCAGGATGGCAGAGTTAACATTAGGAAGTGGTACAACCTCCTGCTCATCATCATCCATCCCCAAATCTTCAAGCATAGTCTTTATGGTGACAGATGCCTTTGCTATCTCCACATCAACTTCGAAAATCTCACCGTCTGAGCTCTGAAGCTTTATGTTGGGCATGATCTACAACAAAGCAAGCTTTAATCAGACACCATAAAAAAAATTTAAAAATTCCAGACAGTCATTTTCAATTCTGTGACAAGAACTATATGCAAAACTAATTTATTTGTATGGAGGATAAAAAGAAATAGGTGAAAAGTTATGGTTTTTAATTAAAGCATAATGAATGAACAATAATCAAATGCTCAGCATGCACTATCTCATCTCTTGATAATTTTATGCCAACTTCTGTGTTGACCGATTGCCATTTTTGGTCTATTAACTAATATAAAAGAATAGAAAAAGCAAAATGAACCTTCCCCCAAATAAAGACTTAAGAATTTCTCTAAAAATTGAATCACATATTGGCAGTCACTGTATTTTTCAGTTTCTGGTAATTACATAATTTGAAAGTGAGTATTGACTTTATAAATTTCAAATTATTTATTGCAAAATTCATAGTTAAATAGATATACTACAAATTCCATTACAGTTGCACAAATATAGCAAGTGCATAAATATGGCTATGAGATAACTCTTAGTTTGGTAGTCAAAATGTTAAAACATGCTTAGTGTGGAAAAAATATTTTAAAAATTTAATTTTCCTCTAACAGGCAATAATTCAACTTCCATGAATTGGAGGAAACTGTTCAATAAAATACAGAAACACTGATTATTTTCTTTTCATGTGTATAGGCCTTATGATAAACAACCTTTCTAATTTTTTAAAAAAGGGCATATTTTAAAATTTAGAGAAATTTATTTTGGTGTTCTTAAGTAAAAATAATGAATGAAGAAAAAGGGGTACTTATGGAATTATAACAAAAATTGATAACATTCAAGATAACTTGCCAAGTTAGCACCCCCAATTTCACATGTGTCATATGTGCTGAATTGGCAACCATGTGTTTCATTTCATGTAATGTCGCCAATAGGTTGTAATAATACGCAAGTACAAAAAATGAAAGTAACTTTTCTTGCAAGATTAAGAAACATTTAGGTCTTGTCCAAAGGGTTACCAGAAGTTACGAGCTATGTAACAAACACACTAGATCACCACAAAACAAATATAGCCAAATTTGGCAACAAAAAATTAAAGCTAAAGCATATACAGTGGTGGCAAAAAGTCCTGAACACTCATTTTTTAGCGTTATTTGTGTTTGACTTCATTTTTCGTTGTGAAATTATCGCACTATCTTAAATATTGTTATTGATTTTAATGTATTTTTTTATGCTGATTTCAAATCTACTACTAGTTTCTTAATGAATAAAATATTTTTTGTAGTAAAGCTGCCTGAACACAATGTGAAATATGTGCAGAATAAAACAATATAGAAATAACATAATACGCAAAGAAAAATAACACGAAAATTGACAAATACGGTATATTTAATAAGCATTTTGAAAATTACATTGTTGTCGCATGTTAGAAAATCAATATTTTATGGGCCAGCCGTTTGATTTAATTATGGCTCTACATCTTTTTAGCATGGAATGCACCAATTTCAAAAGAAGATCTTTGGTGACAATATGGTTGAAGGAAAATATTAAAGCTTCAATTAATTCACGTTTGTTTGAAGATTTTTCCTTTGAACTTTCATGACCAATTTTAAACCATAAGTTCTCCATCAGATTAAGATCGGGAGACTGTCCTGGCCAGTTCATTCTATTCACAGTATGGTCTTTCAACCATTTCTGAACTACCTTTGCACGATGACAAGGGGCGTTATCGTCCTGAAATATCCATGACCGATTCCCAAAAAGATCTCTCAGTTGGTAGCAATTTATTTTGTAGTATTTGAATGTAATCAATGGCTTTACTGTTCCGCTAACAATGTGAAGTCTTCCAACACCATGAGAAGACATTACATCCCTATACCATCACTTTTGTCGGGTACTTTACTGTGGGCTTCAGACACCGAGGGCTGAATTCCTCACGAGTGCGTCGTCTTACATAGGCACTACTTTGGTTTTCCAGAAATACAAAACTGACTCTCGTCACTTAATATTACCTTTTCCCAGTCTTTAATAGTCCATAATGAATGTTCTCTTGCCCAAGTCAATCGCCTCTTGCGTTGAAATTCAGTCAGTAATGGTTTTGGGCGCGCTTTAGAGCCTCGTAACCCAATTTCCAGCAGTCTTCCTCTGTTTGAAAGTGAAATTCTGTGGAATAACCTGTCTTCACGTAAAGATGTTTCTCTTTGTCATCCTGATTGCCCCCGGTCCGCAATAAAATTTGTTTCAGAAAATCTCTTCAAAGTTCTCACAACAGTAGAAAGGCCACATGGTACTTTAGCAGCTTTAATATTTTCCTTCAACCATATTGTCATGAAAGATCTTTTGAAATTGGTGCATTCCATGCCAAAAAGATGTAGAGCTGTAATTAAAGCAAACGGCTGGCCCATAAAATATTGATTTTCTAACATGCGACAACAATGTAATTTTCAAAATGCTTATTAAATATACCGTATTTGTCAATTTTCGTGTTATTTTTCTTTGCATATTATGTTATTTCTATATTGTTTTATTCTGCACATATTTCACATTATTGTGTTCAGGCAGCTTTACTACAAAAAATATTTTAGTCATTAAGAAACTAGTAGTAGATTTCAAATCAGCATAAAAAAACACATTAAAATCAATAACAATATTTAAGATAGTGCGATAATTTCACAACAAAAAATGAAGTCAAACACAAAAATTACGCTAAAAAATGAGCGTGTTCAGGACTTTTTGCCACCCACTGTATAATATCCAACTATCATTCAAAATTGTATACGAAATAAATTTTAAAATTTAACATTAAAACAAAAGTTTCACCAGTGTAATGTTCTTACGAAATAATTCTGAATTAAAAATAAGAAGATGACAAACTAAAATAAGCAAATTTTCCCTCAGATTTTTTTAAAAAAGCTTTAAATTATGGTTTAAGATAAAACATAAGGAAAATAAGGGGCAAGATAATTCTGTAATTTTCTAACTAAAAAAAAATTAATGATTTCAAAAACAATTTTGCTAATTTTATCATTACTTATTTCAAATTTAAGGGAATGGTAGATTTTATTTGAAAATTAGCTACTTAATAACCATTTACAAAAGAATATTCAGCAAGGAAAGAGATCTATTTTAAATTCTATATACTTTTAAACAAGAAATTACTTCAATTATTTACAAAAAATACATAGATCCCATTAAAAATTCCTCTTTCGCAACTGTGAAATTAATAACGAAATGGATAGAAATGAATTTTAAATAAAAATGACGCATTTTCATTTCATACGAAAAAAATATTGACATTTCCGAGTAGGAATCTATAAAATTGCACTCATATTGACTGGAATCAAGTAGGATTTTACCCTTATCAAAGAATTAAAATATAGTAAAAAGCACACCCTTTAAAAGACAATACAGACAAATTTCCCAAAAATTTTAGGATATAGATCAATAACATGACCATTATTTTTAAAATTTTGTATATGTGTGCACTAAAGTAGAAATAAATATCACTGCTTATGGAATTCACATTTAACGCTACCAGAAAATCATTAACGAGCCATCTTTGTCTCAGTTTAAGTGAATTTTATTTACAGAACCAACTGTTTAATTTCTTTTACAAAACTTAATTTTTAAACTGTAAGATATGAACTTTCTAAAATTACTATTGCAGCTTCCACATTAGATGAAGTTTTCACAACAGCATCAATAGATTTCAAGTGCATCAGCCCCTCTACACAGTAACATAATTAAAGGAAAAGTACATGCCAATATATTAAAAGTTAAATATTTCATATAAAATGATTTCATTTAAGCCACAGCAACAATTCTGCAGAAAAATTCTGTAAAATCTGGCATATAACACATTTTTAACACAAAAAAATAAGATTGAAATTTATATTTATAAACAAAAATCCTTAATTTCTTCAATTACAAGATATTAAAAACTTTTTTTAAAAAAAGGCTCAACTTTGCTAGGATGCAATTTTGCACATTTATAGTGACTAATATATTCAATAATATAATATTTTCATAGAAATTAAATACAGTTCAAGATTTATAACTTTCAAGTTTTCATTTCTACTAATAAATTATTTTCAACATTATTCTAATTTTAATATGTGATGAAAATAGTACATATTGTGAAAAAATACACAACATATATACTATTGTTCATACTATCCCACCAATGCATTTATCTTTTACTTGCTATTTTTTATAGCTTAATTTGATTTTTATTAATGTCACATTTTGAAGCTACATTAGGGCTATTTGGCCATGGATCTAGTAATTTTAAATCTACAGTCAAATAACAAGAATGACATCCGAGCTGGGGCATCCTACTCTCGAAAATCGCACAACATGCCAATGCAAGGATTTTGAGCCTCAAATGATTTAGAATGCCCCAGCAATGCTGGACACTAGCTCACGATCATTACTACTATTTTCAAGTCAGGGGGGGGGGGGGATTATTTGTTGAAAATTTACTTTAACTTTATTTTTATTCACATTTTTTTCATATACTAAGACAATACAAGGGCAATAGACCTCATAATTTTGAATCTTGGCCATGTGAATGATACTCAAGCTGGCAACCTATTCCACAAACTTCCACATTACTTCAGCATGAAGATTTTGAGCAACAGATTTCATATACATCATCCTTTTAACAGAGTGACATCAGGACTTCCAACTCAAAACTAGATGTTTATGAACATGACTGCTACATTTCTTGTCAAAAAGTTCTTTCATAATGTAATTTTTAGTCATTTATACCAAGTAATAACATACATGAAATTTACAAACTGAAAAATATTTTAAAAAATAACATTAGTAAAGAAGTTTTTAAAAATCAATTTTAAAACTAATTATATTTTCTTTAACTTTGAGAAACAAGTAACTAATCATTATGCCATTCCTTTGAGCATCTCTAGTAATTTAAACTTCTCAATGTCTTTCAAAAAACACTTAAATCTTCAATGTTGAAGTAAAAATTAAAGTGGGAAGAAGGTTAACTAGGATAATGTAGGAAAATATTTCAAATAAGTTCAGCTCGAATGTTTACAAATTAGGACAAAAACATCACACCAATTCAAATAATTAAAAAATTAAACTTATAGAAGTTAATTGTTTGTAGATTTTTTTTACAGCTGATGTTAAAATCTCCTAAATTTTGCATAAAAGATGTCTATATTAAAGCTTAGTCAAAAAATTTGTTAAAATAGTATATTCTATTACCAAATTCCTAATACATTTTGTATTCAAGATATATATATATATAACAAGGAAGTCTCTCATAAAAGAACCTAAAAGACCTTTGCAAGATTTCCCTTTTAAACTGTAGCCATTGATTTGATTCCTATACTATGTGCTATTTTATCACATTTTTAGGCAATAAATTTTTAATTCTTAACTTGCAATCTTGTGCTAATGTGGTAAAGAATTCTTTTTACGTACTTTTAAAGATCTATTAATTTAAATAAATGCTCTTATTCTACATTATACTAAGCTTGCACATTGAAAATATCAATTCAACATGCCAGAACATAGATTTCAAGAAAAGGAGGTGGGGGGAGTCGCATTGCAAGTATAATTTTTATAAGGACCATCATGTCAAAATTACAATATAACTTTATAAAACATTTGGCTTGGATACTGTATATACCTACCTGTCAAACACAGATTCTTTCTACCAAACTTTGCAATTCTTTTGTTTTAAGATGACCTAGTACATATATTACACAGCTCATTATGTTGCACCCTCTATGTGAAACAAGCTGCTATAAACAAAGGGACTTAAGTTGTTGAGAAAGAAACTGAACAGACGTTTAATGAGGACAGCGAGCGAAATGAGTTGTGTAGCAGTTTTTATAAAAGTAGATGTTTAAAAGTTTCATTGTAAATAAACATTAGTTGTCTACTAAAAGAAACCTCTTTCCTGTCAACTTCACGAGAGTCTCATTTAATAGCAATCACATGGATCAAAGAAAATGTCAACCTAGCTACCCTTGAGAAAAGATAAAGAATTTTCTAGAAATCGTAAAGGAAAGTTATATTTTTATTCTTTACATAATTTATTATAAAATATATTATATTTAACTTTTCATTTTAACTTTGAAAACATTTTTCAACTTTTTAAAAATTTAATAGATTATAACCATTCTGGAAAGCAATCCATATAATTTAAAGTTTTCAAATTCCTCCCATTTTAAGAGAATCATTTAAGTTGTTTTTTGCCAACAGCCAATAAAGAATTAAGGTTATCAGTATAGATATTGTACTGAACAATTTAATCCGATTCATAAGACTTTAATAAACTTGTACCAAGATATGAAATTTATTAAAAATTTCCATGCAGTTTTGTTAATTTCAGTGTTTAAATAATTCAAAAAATTTCACTTTAATTCTTTTAACTTTTTTCACACTCGTGACTCTTAATCAGGGATGTCAAACTCAAAGGCTCACTTGGTCCAAACAAACAAGGTTTAACTTTATGCGAGCCACAAAAAAAAATGAATATTCATATAAATGCAAGTTTATTTCTAATACATTATAACAAACATAAATAAAACAAGAAAAAATTTAATGTTTACATCTCTTTACTACCATCTTTCATATTTTGGGAGAAATTGACAATTATATATTATTGTGTGCTGGCAGCCAGACCGAGTCCGACTTAATTACATAAATTCTCTTTCCTATTCTTATGTTTATATTTTCAGATAATCTAAAATGAGTTAGTGCTAATGTGGTAATCAATGGAAAAGAAATTTGGCAAAGTATGGCAGATTGCCAAAAGAAAAAATAAATGTACTTTTGTATTATCGCAAACTATTGTCAACATATGAAACAAAGTACATGATTACCAATTCAACGCATACGATACATGCGAAATTGCAGTTGTCAACTTGGCAAGTTATCTTTAACTTTGGCGATTATGGCAATAATATACAAGAACTAAAATAAATTATATTGTTAGATAGCTATAAAACCATCCTATTATTAATGCTATTCTAGAAATTTAGCAAAGGTACTTCTTACTATAAATCACTATCTGAATTTTCATCAAGACTTTCTTTAAAATGGCAATTTTTGAAAGCAAATTATTAATGCACAAAATAAAAATTTCATAAACACAAAGAACACAAAAAATCAATAATTCACTAGCTAAAGTTATGATAGTTGTTTCAATTCTCACTATAGTAATTTTAACTTAGAATTCTTTGAAAGGGTGGAACTAATTTATCAGTACGTGTTTGGCATGATTTATTGGAAATTCATTTCATGAATATACAAATAACTTTTGTTCAGTTGCGCATTATTGCAAACTACTTGCGACATTTTATGAAACTAAACATGCGATTGCCAATTCAGTGCATACAACACATGCGAAATCAGGGGTTGCCAACTTGGCGAGTTATATTGAACGTTGGCATGTTGCTATAATACGTACCCAGTTTTTACTGCTATAATAGAATTATACAATTTTTTCAGTGTCGCAGTAGTTGTTGCATCCATTCTACAAGTGTCGAGAGTGAAAATGGTTAGACTAAAAAAAGGGTAATGTATTATCGCAACCCTATTGGCAACAGTATATGAAACAAAGCATGATTGCAAATTCAGCAACGTACGACATGCGAAATTGGTGTTGCCAATTTGGCGAATTATTTTGAACATTGCCATCGTTGCGCTAGTGCACAAGTTCCAAAAAATCATCAATTCTGATGTGGGATACATAAAGTAGAACTCAAGTTTTGCCCATAATAAAACAAATTTTTGCTTAAAACGGAATATAATAAAATACACACACTTGAACACTGGTAACTATTACAACACTTAATTTTATCAGGACAAAAAGATACTTGCATGTTATCGCAACCCATTAGCTATATTATATGAAACGAAGCACATGGATGCCAATTCAACATGTACCTCACAGGAAGTTGGGGTTGCCAAATTGGCGAGTAATGAATAGAGTTGGTGATTGTTGAGATAATGAGCAAGTACAGACAAAAGTTATGCCATTTTACGTTAAGTTCTATTCTTTAATAAATTTTAAAAAAATTTTTAGAATAAAGTTAAAAACATAATACAAGCTGATTAATCTCAATTTTATATTAAATAATGAGTCAAATCAAATACTTTAACAAACTTATCACTTGAGCAATGCTGACTTTGTATGAAAAAAAAATTCACTCAGAAATTTAAATTAATGTTTCAAGGGGGAAAAACAATTGCACTAAGTTTGCAAAAACATTTGTTCAATTGTACAATGATTAGGTTCTCATTATGCAGATGGAATTTCAAATTTGTGACGAGAAACCCGATACCCTTATCGTGTTAAAAGAAATTTTTAAATGCAACGCATTTGCTGAAATAAAAATTCTTAGCAATATTAATAGGAATCTTTATATCCATTTAATTGAGTTAAATTAATAACTTAACTAAATGGATATAAAAATTCCTCTTTTAAACAATGCTCAATATCCATCGAATTCACTACCATGTAAACCAATATAATTAATATACTACAAGCTATTATTAGAAAAATAAAGGGGAAAAATTACAGGAACACTCTAGAAAAATAAGTTATTATAATAATATCCGGAAACAATACGATGCTTTCAGATTAGGCTAAGCATATGAAGAAAAAAAAGCTCACTGAGAACTATATATTCCAAGAATTTCTTGACTTCGGTCGACTGAATAAGAAGAAATAGAAGCTGTGAACGCAAAGACACAATCAGGAATATCTTTTGACAGAATTTAGAAAATGTACGCACTCATAAAATTACAATACAGCCTTCTGAAAAAACTTCAAATGAGAAAGCCAGACTGCAGAATGAAAGGATTTATGGTGAGTTGCCAAATCAGAAATTAAAATATTTAGAACCAATCCGGAATTATTGTCAGCAGAGTTTCCTTGTCACTAGATTGGAACAAAGGAATTTACTTTGCTCCATTATTGTCCAGGCTAATGACAAAACCATTTTACTTGGAGATTACAACGCCAGATATTCAGCTTCAAATAATAACAGTTCTAATTTTTATGTTAATTCAATTAAACAATTGCCTACTATCTGAAAATCCTCACTCCCAATTATCCTACTTACTTCAACAGATAAAACGGAAGTAGTAGACTAGCGGTCAAGGTAACGGACTCGTGGCTGGTGTGTCATGAGTTTGAGCCCAGTACCACTGAAGACCCACCGTGTAGGGGAACGATACACGTTAAATCTCTTGAGAGTTCAAACGTCCTCCCGTTGGTGCGGTGGGGTATTTAGGAGAGTGGTGTCAGCTCAGGTGTTGTCCTCGTCCCTTGACCATGGTTCAAAATTTCGAGGTCCGTCGCCAAAAGCCCTCGTGTAGCTAAACAATGCGACATAAATATTCACTCACTCACTCAATAGATACAACATCTCTATGTTAAACAATGTTTTTGTTTCAAACATCACTCAAACCAGCATTTCTATCAAAAATAAATATTTAACGCTGATCACAACTTTATTTCAAATATTATTCTAAATAACATCCTATACTTCTCGGCTAACACCAGTGCATATTTAAGCTCATCCCCTTGGCGCTGGAGGATTGAAATTTATAAAGAGAAAATCTGATTAAGTCCAGCTTATACAGGCCTGGTCCCCTGGTCACCCGCCTTAAGTGCCCGATGGATAAACCAGCACTGGTTAACACGATGAATACCTCTCGAAGCGGACTTCCTTGGAACGACGCAGAAAATAAATAGGGACAAGTAGGCTGTTAATTGTAACTAATTTTACAGAATTACTGCAAATTAAGAGAAAAACGAAAATAAATTGTTCCAGATTATGATTTTTTTTATAGCTTGTATCCGGCTATCCTCGTAGCTTTCGGACTCTTAAGGGCTCCTTCTTACCAAGAGTCACTCAACGCGAGCAGAGTACAAAGTTTTTCATCGTGCGATTCATACCAAAACTTTTTTGCACACGCGGTGGATTTTTGCTCATTAGGTGGCCCGGAATATTTCTATTGAAACTCGTTCTGATTAAGAATCACATACAAAAAAAAAGGAATATTTTGTAAAAAAAAACATAGAAAAGGGAGGACAAGAGACGATCGTAGACAAAGCGTATTTTTCAAAAAAGGCGATTAAGAAGAACATCTATGTTAATAAAAGCGATGCATTTGTCAGACACAGAAAGCTATTTTGCTAAGGATAATGACTTAAAATTTAATGTTACAGTCGATCGAAAAAATAGCTGTGACCCATTTAAAAAATGATTGAAAATGGAAAAGGACCTCTTTTGAAACGAATAATTTTTATGATTCGCCCCTACTGGATTTTTAATTACAAGGTTGGTAATTACGTAATTTTCCTTTTTTTAATTGATATTAATCGTGAAGGAAAGTACAATGTATTGCTCAGAATGTTTTCATTCGACCCCAGATGGGTCAAATGAAATCTGTGCATTCCAATCTTGGTGGGCTTTGAAAAAAAACAGGGGCTTGAGATAAAAAGTCAACTCATTCCAATCTTGGTGTGTGTCTTGAAAAAAAACAGGGATTGTGTGTGTGTGTGAGACCACAAAAGGCCAACTCATGGATACAACAACTCAACTTTCTTTCCAATCTTGGTGTGACTTGAAAACAGAGATGACCGTATTTTGAAAATTTGGGCAATATTCTAAACATTGGTACCATCTCTAAGTGGACAAAAAATAGAAGAGAAAAAATTTTGTGTACTCGAATATTTTGTGAAATGATTATTATTCTAGGACTTCTACAAAAATTCAATTTACCAGACAATGCAAATTGTAGCCCTTGTAATTGTTTAAATGACTTGGGCCATATCTTATTAAGCTGCAGTAGATATACTCATCCTCGAAATCATCTAAATTTTTTTCTCAAAATTGATCCTCACTGCAATATCACCTTCAAAGAGTTATCGGAGAAAGCTGTATCAAATAGATCAACATTTAGATTTTTTGTTCAGAAGATGAAATATTTTAATATCTACTAAATTGTAAATATTTCCTTAGTCTTTTAGGGGATAATAGACTTTCTCAATATCCCAAAATAAATGTAATGTAATTTATTATGTAATAAATAAATACAGATTACATAAAGCAACTCCACGTCCACCATACTTTTAACAGACGAGTCCAATTTTTGTGTATTATTTGTGTGTGTGTGTGTGTGTGTGTGAATGTAGTTTTAAAAAAGATGCACTCCAATCTTGGTGCATTATTTGACCCGAAATAAGTGGGACCGAGGAGTCGATACACGACTCGACCCCCCTGTTTTCGGATTTGGCTAAAAACATTTACCGATAGGTCTGCTAGAATCTGAGTATATTTAACATCAAATCCTGACACTCGTAACGAAAGACATTTAGCATCCACTCGTTGCCATTAAATTGTTTTCCCGTTAAGACCGCCAGAGTTAAAATATCAAATACAAAGCCAACCCTAGCAGTCTTAACAAAAAATAGTTTTTGACCATGCTGCATTCAGAAACATTATAAGTTGAAAGAATTAAAAGTGGCTGTTTCCCGCAGGGAAACTTAACTCCTATCTGGGTGACTGTGTATTGCATTAATTCGTCTTAAATGAATTCCATTGTTGCTTTGGGTGATAATAAGAAATTAAGTAAACTTTGTGAATAATTTTACATTAAATATTAGGAGATTAAAAGTTTTGATTGAAAAAATGAATAAAATTAAGGTTTGAGTGAGGTTGTAAAAAAAACTTTAATTCAAATGTGTATGTGTAGGACATTTGTGTAGTTAAATATTTCAATGGTTCTATGTCAGCCGCAAACTGGCCTGGTAAGCCCGGGGTACAGAGCGGCCGATTGGATTTCTGGTTATGGGGGGGGGGAAGAAAAATGAACGACGCAGTGAACTTGCATCGTCGGAATCTCTCCTCGGTCTGAAAGATTCAGAGCCATTCTTATTTCTTGCTTGCTTGATGCTAGAATCCGGAGACTGCGACTTAGTCAAGTCCCTCCACTCCATATCTGGAAGGGCTTTGCGATGTTTACTTGGTTTGGTGGGAAGGAGGTGGAGCTTCAGAAAGATTGGAGCCAATGAGGGAGGCAGAGTTTCGGTGACTGGAATCGGGGAATCCTATTGCTTTGAGAGATTCTGGTTTTTAAGTGACTGCCCAACTTGGTAGAAAAAAATTTAAAACTATTTAAATAAAATCAAACTATTGAAGGTAGGGTGAAATTGAAAATTTAAAATAACGATTGAAAATAAAAACAAAAACAGTAAAAATTTTGAAAAAAAGGAGAATTTAAGAAGTAGTAAATAAAATTTACTCATCTAATAGCGATTCTATTAGTAGAAACACTTGCTGTTTCAGATCTTTGGTTTGTGTAAGAGTAAGTATCAGTTTGGTTAATTCTGTATATTGTCTGATTAAATTGGCTATTATTTTAAACAGATCTATGATATTTTAAATGCCGTTAGAATTATTTTCATTGTCATTAGTGGGGGAAAAAAGTAGGGGAATACTTTGTCTTTGGTTTTAGAGAGAGCGGAAGTTTTAGGTTCAGAATTCCCAACAACAATACTGGCGAAGGACAAGTCTTCAACAACATATTATTGCTAGTGAATTTTCTGTTTGATTTGATGTTAATGGGAGTACCTTTCTTGGCTTTTGGGAATTTAGGGCATTTTGTGTAGCAGGCGTATGCCCGTACATTTCACAATTTATACAATATGGATTTTCCTGTCTCTCTAATTTCGCAATCTTTAATGAGGTGCTCATTACCGCACTTGTGTCATCTGGTTTTCATGTATTTTTAGCTGCTGACTTCTTGCCAACGATTCCTATTGGTTGACACTTTCCAACATTGAAAGTAATTTTTAATGCATCTTTTAATACATTTTTAGCCTAAGTTTTAAAAGAGATGCACTCCTTTTGGAGTGCACCTCTTTTAAATCTCTTGGAAAATTGTGTGGTTTGAAAAAGGGGGATTGAGTTGACTCTCGTGTCGACTCGATCCCCCTTTTTGCGGTATAATTATCTTTTTTTTTACATTTACTCTGCTAAATCATAAGCTCTTTTGTAACACTCAGTCTGCAGCATGTAAAACCGCGGCAGGTAACGCGCAAACCTAAGCGATTTCACCATGGTGAACTCTGAAATGTCGAAATACTCGTGCATCTCTTCATGCAGGTGGTCAGGCAGACCATGGTCGAACAAAAGCAGTATATGAGTACCACTTTGGGACAAAATGGCTCGCCATTTTTTCCTAGAGTGGTACCCATAAACTACACCTTTTCACGTTTTTTAAACGTTTTTCAGACTTTTCACTTGTTCAAATTTAGACTAACTTTAATCAAAATTTCATCATTTTTACACAAAATTAAAAGCTTTTTAAAGTTTATTTACTTCTTTTTTATTTTTTTAAGCCTTTTTCTTCCTTTTTTTACTCAGTTTTTTAGACCTCAAAAAAAAAAAAAAAAAAAAAAAAAACCCACACACGGAAATTGTGACAAGATCTGTGCTAAAAATAGAGTTAAAAACGCATAAAATCAAGAATTTAGACAACTTTTTTTAGACTGAAGTTAGGCTGAGAAAATCTTTAAAAATCGTGAAAAAACACTAAAAGATTTTGAAAAATGTGAGGGAAAAAAAGACACCTCTCGTATAGAAAGACGCCTTCTTTTTTCATAAAAATTTAAAATAGTTAACAGTTCTTCAAAAGAACATATAATTTAATTTTCGTGTAAAATTTTTCAAATTCTTGACCATTTAATTTCAATTTTCTCAAAATTGTACAATCTGATACCTTTTCCAAATAAATATAAAATCAACAGTTAGATTTATCTGCTGATCAAAAATTTCATCCCAATCCACTTTATCTGAGAGCTTTTCGATAGTTTGTCGAGAAATACGGGTTTGATATTTTGTGATTAATTCATATCCACATTATGGAATCTGTCACTCAATATCTGATTTTCTGATATCAAATTCAGCTTATTTTTGAGCAGGTTTATGAGCCTTTCCGATAATGTTTGCCATTTTGATGCAATATTCCAACCTATGACAACTTCATTTTGTGGCCGCGGTAGCCAAGTGGTCAAGGTATCGGATCATGGCTGGCGTGTCATGAGCTCGAGCTCATTGGCACTGAAAACCCGCTATGTAGGGGCGCGATTCACGTTAAATCAATCGAGAGCTCAAACGTCCTCCCGTTGGTGTGGTAGTTAGGGGAAGGGGTGCCAGCTTAGGTGTCGTCCTCGTCACTTGACCATGGTTCAAAATTACGAGGTCCATTGTCAAAAGCCCTCGTGTAGCTTAACAGTGCGACGTTAATATTCACTCACTCACTCAATCATTTACTTGCATACAATTTATAGTAAAAGCGGCGCTTTCTAATTTATTAAGTAAAAATTATAATTCTTAGTAAAAATTACGTAGCAAAAAAAAATAAATAAATAATAAGTAAAAATAATAGTTTTCATAGTAAAATAATAGTTTAGTAAAAATAATAATTTGCGTAATAAAGATAATAATTTTTATAGTAAAAATAATAATTTACCATAGCAAAAATAATAATTTACTATAGTAAAAATAGACAGCAAAAGCTGATGGTTTCTAATTTATTCATGTATAAATAGATAAATGGATATCTGATTTGATTAAATTAGCTAAATTAAATTTAGCAAAAATCTTCAAATCCGAAAATTGGGAGATCGAGTCGTGTCTCGGCACGGTCCCCCTTTTTTGGGTCAAGTAATACACAAAGATTGGAGTGCCTATTTTTTAAAACTTACTTTCAAATAATACACAAAAATTTAATTCACATGTTAAAAGTATGGGAAAAGTTGACTTGTTGTCGTCTCGATGCCCCGTTTTTTCAAGACACATATCAAGATTAGAATGATTGTCGTCTCAAACACCTATTTTTTCCAAGACACACCAAAATTGAAATGAGCTGATTTGTTGTCGTCTCAATACCCTGTTTTTTCAAAGCCCACCAAGATTGAAATGCATAAATTTCATTTGAACCATCTGGGGTCGAATAAAAACATTCTGAGCAATACATTACATGTTCATCCATGATTAAGGCGATATGGTACCCTAAAAATCATTAAACTGCCGAAAATTTTTTATTGGCTTATTTGATACCCCGATTCTTTATAAATATGTCTGCAAAATTTCAAAGCTTTATCTGTATTTTTCATTAAGTAATGGAGCAATGTTTGATGCTAAACAGCAACTACCACGCCTACATTTCAGATTATCTGCTAGAAAAGAGCCTGATAAAAAATGAATTAATTATTTTTCTAATGCGCATCAATGAGATTGACATTATATATACAGTAATAAATCATTTTAAGAAAGAATTGTGCAATTCATGCAAAAATTCTAGTTTGTGAATTATTTACTGGGAAGATCAAATGGATTTGGTCAAGATTTAAAAGTTGTGCGTGCTTTTTATGATATTATCATGAATGCAATTAAAACTTCAAAACGGATTCTCCCAAAGCACAAATACTAAATCTCATTTTGATAACTCAGATAATTAAAAATCTAATTCGCAAGAATAGAAAAACTCTCCCATTTTTATATATTTGTTTTTGGTGATATATATATATCCCATGTGTGCGAGATTCAACACTTTTATTATTAAAATATTTTAAGATATTTATTTAAACAAATGCACATATACAGTTCTTAGATTTTGATGTATTTTACCTATAAATTGTTATTTGATTTTGCTTTCATTCGTGTACAATATTTAACATGCGAAGGTTTTTAAAATCATGGAAATAAAAATAAAGGCATAAACATCTTTTGTACATGTTGTGCATTAGCTCTGAGCATGGAATTAGCTCTGAAGTGTGTGTGTATTTATTTTTTATTATAATTATTAAGATAAAGTTTTATGAAATATTGATCTTTCATTCGTTTTTTTTTATGTATTCATTATGGCAGTATACTGTTTAATTGTTCCACATTTGTGCAATTTTTTATGGTAAGCAGTTTCAAATAAGCTAATTAGCATTTCATAAAAGTTTCAGACTATTCAATAAATATTATATTACGCTATTCATGGAATGAAAACTTCAAACTCATTTTTCTCCATGTTGAATTTTTGTGCATATACTGTTATTCAAAACCCTAAGGCTTTTTTGATAATTGAAATATGGGTTTGAAATTTTTTAAACATGTTCTTAAATGTATGTTTTGTAAAACTGTGCATGGAATTAGCTCTAACATGTTTAGTACTTTTTTTTTAAAATTTCAAAATCAAAATTAATGTTTTTTTTGGGAATTTTTGGAAGTTTAACTATAAAAAAATTAATAAAAAATTAAAGAGCAGCAGCAGAAAAAAAACCCATGCACAGTTTTATGTAGTATATTTAAGGTACTTGGAAAAAAAATTTGAAAAAAAAGAGACATATTTAAAAAAGCCTTAGAGATTTAAAAATGCTTAAAAAAAGCTAAAAAAATTTAAACTTTACAAACATTTTGCAACAAATTACAAATTTTTTGTATGGAATTATTATTAAATATTAACCTTTATGAAATACAATTAATACCAAATATCAAATATTAAAAATAAAAAAAATTGTGAAAATGGTACCATATCTTCTTAATATGAATTACAAAAGGGGTGGGGGGGACAATGCAATTACCAACCTTGTACATAAAAATTCACTGTGGGGGTGTATCATAAAATGATTCGTTTCAAAAAAGGTCGTTTTCCATTTTCAATCATTTTTTGAACGGTGCTCAACTAAAAACAACAAAAAAGTCTGAAAGATTTTTTTCAAAGAAAATTCACAGCCGAGTCAAAAAGCAGACAAATCAATATTTGGTGTTAGGAAAACTATTAACGCGCTGTTAGCAAATTCGAATGCTAATAATTTATCTCGTGCCGAATTGTCTGAAATGCATAGATTAAACAAACGTCAACAGTTCTTTAAAAAGTCTGTCGAGGAAAGGTGGAATGTAAGAAAAAGAATAAGAAATTGTGTAAAAACTGTTTGCGTAAAAATAATTTTGTCAAGCAAAACACCATACACTGTTTGTAGCATGTTGATAGAACAGTTCTAGCCCGCCTTCATTAATCTTTGAGGTTACGTCTAAATATCTAGGTTTTGAAAAGGAACAACCGGTGAATGCTATTTGTATGACAAGTTCACATGTGCTGAGTACCAGACTTTGTTATCGACAGCAGTTATTTTAGTGAAGTCAAATAGTTTACAATTTATTCCATGTAGAGCATTGATAGACTCGGGTAGCCAAAAGACTCTAATCTCAATGGCTTGGGCTCAAAGACTACAATTACCTGCGAAGGCTACAAACGGGTATTAATATTCACATGCTGATTTCTGTGTTTGAAGTCTTGAATCATTCTTGTCTTGAATTCATTCTATTCTAACGAAACTTTCCATATATATGCACTAGCTGTCAACAACGTGACTGCTAAGCTTTCTAACTTTACTTTTAAAAATTCACCTTGATCTCATTTGCAAAGCTTTCAGTTAGCTGATCCCTTGTTTAATGTATCGTCGCGCAGTTAAGTCCCATTAATAAATGTTCGATTCTAAATTGCTCTGCAGCAGTTAGACTGACTTATGACCTTCAAAAATTTGGGGAAATGGAATCTATCCCCAATATAACACACATTCTGAATTCTTTTTATGCAAAAACGATAACTCGAACCCATTCTGGACGGTACTTTGTTGATCTTCCTTTCAAAAAACCTCCTGATCTTAAGTGATTCACAAGTAAACTCTTTAAAACGTTTTCAGTTTTTAGAATCTAAACTTAGCAAAACCCCGAAACTTAAGGAACAATACCATGCTTTTATGCAAGAATATCTAGACTTAAATCACATGGAAAAGGTTGTTAACTTGGATCACAATAATAGAACTTGTTTTTATTTTCCCCACCATGTGGTGTCGTTAAACTGGATAGCGCTACTACAAAATTTTGATGCCTCTATTGTTTGCTCAAACGGGTGGTCTTTAAATAATTTTCTTGATACAGGACCCAAACTACAACCTGATTTGTTTCAGCTAATTATTAAATTTAGATTGTATAGAGTGGACATGACAAGATACATAAAGAAGATTTACAGACTAATATTGGTTAATTCCAAGCATGTTGACTTTCAAAGAATCTTTTGGAGGTTTAATGCACATGGTCCTATTACCAGTTATGCTCTACTGACCGTAACTTACGACGTAGCTTGTGCCTGTTTCCTAGCTATAAGGAAATAGTTTCAGTTGTCGAGGGACTATGCATTATATAGAATTTTCTACAGCAGCTCACGTAATTCTGAAGAATTTCTATGTTGACGATCGTCTTACTGGATCTCACTCGGTTTAAGAAGCCAGCCAACTAGTTAATGACTTAAACGAGTTTTAATAAAAGGAGGCTTCACTCTTAGAAAGGGGGCTTCAAATTGTCCATCGGTTCTGGAAAATATCCTGAAGGAACTTAAATCTAGAGTTGATAGCGTCGAGTTCACCTAGGACTCATCTCAAAATGTTCTTGGCCAAGTTCGGAAGTCTTCGAAGGATATCTTAAGAATTCGCATTACATCGCCCAAAGGTCGTACATACAAAGCGACAATTACTATTTACGATAGCTCGCCTTTTCAACTCTTTAAGATTTTTCTCTCCCACAACGATTATGTTAAAAATTATGATGCAAGAACTTTGGAAAGACAAAATTCCTATGGAATGATTCTATTTCAAATTCCATCGGGAATACGTGGAAAGAGTTAAGATCTCAGCTTGAGCTTTCGGAATCAATTGAAATACCAAGATACTTGAATATAGAATTAACATCCGTTTCACGTAATGAACTTCGTGGATTTTGTAATGGTTTGGGATACACCTATGCTACAGTTATTTACCTACGTATACTTCTCTCCCACGATGAAATTTCAATAAGCATTGTGTCACGTTCTTCAATTATTCAATGAGAATCTTATTTTATATAAAGAACTATTTTTGCATAATTATCGTATTAAAAGCCCGGGTTTATTGCCATTTACATGATACACTCAGTAAAAGAGCATATATATATATAGTCAAAGTAGCATATTACATATATATCTTCAGTAAAAAATACAGTTTTATTGCAATACAAAATAAATAGGGTGTATTCCCCTATAAGTTAACCCTACAATCCAATATTTATTACTGCTGTCAGGCTTTTTTATTATTGTCTTTGCTATCCCCACAACTATCTCAACTAACCCATCACTTTTAAGATAACTCGGGCTTACAAAATTGTATTCAAGTTCCCATCCCTTTGTAAAGACCTTACTCTCTAAACTGTTGAAGGATACATTGTCACTAACAATTTCTTTAGGAACTCCATAACGGAAAAAAACAAACCCTTAACTGCTTATTAATTTCTGTTACAGTTTTCTTCTTTAGGATTTCTATTTCAATCTATTTTGAAAAATAACATATAATAATTAAATCATCAATATTTTTATACGTCATGATGTCAAATCTTATCTTTTCAAAAGATCTTTTTGGGAACTTCATGAGCTGAAAGAGTTTATATTTAACATTAGCCTTTTGAAACTTCTGACACTCTTCACATTCAGATACTATTTTCTCAATACTTTTAGATATTCTTGCCCAAAACATAATCTCTCGTGTCCTAATTTATTTTTCTCAATACCAAAATGACCCTCATCAACATATTATTTCTCAAAATAGAAGGTACATAATTTTAGAATCTTTCAATAAAATCCAAATTCAATACACAAATCATTTTTAAATTTAAAGTACTGTTCACTGTTTTTAGCAGGAACTTTTTGTCTGTGAATACAATCAGCCCAACCTTTTTAACACGCTTTTATAAACTTCACTTGTATGTAACGGAATCTTTGAACTAGATTTTCACCTGCTTTTAAAGGTCAGATTGATTTGAAATTTTGCACACTTGTTACGGATCGATGACAATAAAATAATTTAACAGTTTTGTTCCGATATAACAATTAGTTAAAAGGATATAATTAAAAATGTTAAAATGTGCGAATAGTTTGTTCCTGTATACAATTTGTTCAGTTAATACGCCAAAACACTCGACAAACTCCATCGCTCGTGTAGCTGAATTGTGTGACGTCAATATTCACTCACTCAGAGAACTAGAATTCGTTGCAAAGATGACAAAAATATCATTGAGATTTGTCATGGATTTCACCAATGGAAGCCTGACAGTGGGAAGCGTTGTTGAGGGTAATTGAAGTCTTGCTGCGTCCATGGTGCTGCAAATGTCCGTGCAAGCCCGTCGTGAAAATGACCCACTTTTCTGACTCAGTGTTTGTGGTGTGATTATATCAGCCCAAAAGGCTATGTCTGTCTTCTTTGATGTTAGATATTTTGCACAGCATACTTTGGAGCCCTCCATCAATTCTATATTCTGGTGGTTGATTGCTTGATTTTATGACACAAGAGTCAATTTAGGCTAAGCTGCGCCAGACAATAATTTTTAAAAAATCCAAAAAAATTTGAAAAATAATTCTAAATAAAAAATTATGTGATGTGTGTTAGCTTACATTTAAAACGTATTATTCAATAAAATTTCATTGAAAATAATAAAAAATAAGTACACTGGCGTGCAAAATTTAAGTAACAAATGTAAATTTTAAGCAAGTATCCAAGAAATTACAGAAAATGGGTTATTGCGATCACTACAATGAACATGCAATTCAGTAAAAAGGTGATGCGTATGCAAATGTCAGAAGCATAACGTCATAGGCGACGTCAATGTTAGCAAAACGCGTGCGGTCGGGGAGTGCAACTCAAGACTATAATAAAAGGAAGTACGAAGGCTCAATTAAAGACATTCGCTGCAAATGTTAGTGAATTTTTTCGTGAAGTAGGGCCAGAAGAAATCACCTAAGCGACTTCCCACGTGAAAGAATGATAGGAAAGCTGGAAAAGGGGCGTAGTTTGATCAGTGTAGCTGAAGAGTTCGGATTTCACAAAAGTGTCGTTTCGCGCGCATTGTAAGCCTTCCAAGCCGTAAGTACAGCTGTCGAAATATAGGTGGTGGCGACCCTGGGAAAACAACTGCAGTGGGTGACCGATATATTCTCTTACAGGAAAAAAGACCTTGATACTAGTCGGCAAGCGCCATTGTTCAGCCGTCGTGTACAGCAACAGGGCGACAAGTTTCGCGGTTTACTGTGGTCAGACGCCCTCACAAAGGTGGTTTGTTAGCCCACCATCCTGAATACCTTTGAAGGTTGGCCATTGATGGTATCGTTTAAAGTAGTCTAAGAAGCACAAAAATTGGACATCTCATCAATGGAGTCATGTCCTCTTTACGGATGGGTGTCGTTTCAATGCCACAAGCGATTCAAGTTGGTTTGGAGAGAGGTCAGGACACGGTTTCATCGCGGTAGCGGCATGGAAAGAGACTGTTACGGCGGTCCTGGAATTGTCTGCAGGGGAAGCATTACGCTGAACGGGTGGACTGAGTTCAATGTTCTCGACAGAGGATCTGTAACCGAAGATCACTAATGTTAGGAGGTGATTCTTCTCCATGTGCGTCTGTTCCGAGGTGCTATTGGACCAGATTTCGTTTTTATGGATGATAATGCACGACCATACCGAACTGCTGATGTCCAGAAGCTACTGGAACGTGAAGATATCATTCAATGGATTCAGTGGCGTAACGGGAAATAATTGGGCACCCTCGCAAGGTCAAGTCTTGGGTCCCAAACATGATCTTATGTATATATATATATACAAAGGAAATGTAAAACCATAACATAATGTACCTTTACACATCACATAAAAATATTTAATATTAAACCTATAACTGAAAAATCAACCGGAGTCTGAGTAAACGAAGTAAATAATGCATAACATTAGAGAGTATTTATGGTATTTATTAAAAGGGAAAATCTAACAACAGCCGACAGATAACCTGGTAACTTAAATAAAAATGATACACTAAGAAAGACACAAACACTGTAAAATAACTTTCGATTTCAGATTCTTATAAAAGAAAAAAGGTATCACTTACCTTATTCTTCGTTTCTGAATCCCGGGATGAGCTTGACCTAAAGTTCGATTATATTCTTGCATAAATACTACAACTTTTTAATAAGGAGAGTTCTTTGTATGATGCGAAAATGATTTAATGAAAAAAGAAATAAAAAGCTGATATATTCCATTATGCTTTATTTGTTTGAATACTCATAAATCTAGACCAAATAATCATTTAAAACGTTCTCTATGCTTTTCCAAGTATCGTAATGTTATTTTACATGAAAAAAGCATAACAGATGTACGTTATTTACGACTTCGCTAAATGAAAATGGAATACAGGGGGGGGGGGACTAAAGACGCCAATAAGTTACTCTGCTGCTTCGTAAAAAGTAAATCATGTCTTTTTTTTCTCCCTACAGCTAATCTAAAGTATACCGTAATAATAATAGTGATGAATTTTTTCCCCCTAGCATTTCATCCGATTCTCCATCAGACTTTTGCTTTATCTGTTAGTAATTTAGATTTAAAAAGAAAACCCACTAAAGAAAAGTATCTCTTGTAGCAAAGACTACTGCAAATAAAAAAAAAATGTTTTTTTTAAATTTGATTATTAGTTTAAAGATATTTAATGAGCGTATTAAAGTTTTGATTTTGAATGACGTTAGATCGAAAATTGGAAAATCACTTAAAATTTGGATTTTAAAAAATGTAAAGCGAATATTGAGAAAATCTATGTTAATAACGACAGTCAGGCTTTTGCCCCCCCCCCTCCCACAGAGCGAGAGTTGCGGGGGTGTACGTTACGCCACTGAATGGATTAGCTAGCTTTTTTCCCCTGTGTGTGGGGTGCTTTGTGGAGACATCTAGCGGCCAGATTACATCTTTTAGGAACACCCGACAACTGAAACAGATGCTGATTGAGGAATGGGTCAGTTCACCTCCAAAACATTTGGACAATCTGGTGCTGAGTATGGATAGACGGTGTGAATCAACCATTACAGTAAGGGGAGGGCATATCATATACTAAGGAACTTTTCTTCCACTTCAATAAAGCCTATTTTTGTTTGATTCTAATGCTTTATGCATTGTATTTATTTTTTCACAACTATGCTTTCGTCATCGTTTGAGAACAAAATGCTGTCTCTTATTTTTGAATTTCATGTCTCTCAGACGATTTTTTCGTAGAGTTAAAATATTTTTTTAAAAAAATAACACCTGTTGCTTAAGTTTTGCACAACCGTGTAAATAATGAAAAAGTTTTCATGATTCTCGCACAGCGAATAATGTAATTCATTTTAAAAAGTTTAGACTGTATAAAATGAATTATATAAAAATTATATTTGATGTAAAACACACACCGATTGAGCGTAAGAATGCAAATAGATTTCGGGGATTTCCCCTCACCAAATCAGATAAGCATGAAACAGATGAATGAAAAAAAGAAATGATGCGATGATGATTATAAAAACTGAACAATCCATAAAAATGGGATGAACAGAGTAAGGGACTTTACATGACATTCAGGAGCATTCTCACCCAAAACAAGTAATATGAAGAAAAAATTTTAAAGCCAATTCTCTTACTTAGGTCAACAAAGAAAAATTTTACTTTAGTTACTTTTTATTAAATAATTAAAATTAATATAAATATTTATATACATATGACATAATCATAATATTAAGGGGAAAAACACATTTTAAATTAACATTAAAAACATTCTAACCACAGTAAATATGTAATTACAATTTTTAGTAAAAGTTGAACATAATAGGTAAGAATTTATCTTAAAACCAGGTGTAAAAGGAATGCTGACGTCTAACTAGCATATGATAATTCACAGGTTAAGTTAAATCTTTCAATCTTAAATCACAAATTAAACAAAAGTTGTTTTATCCAATGGTGCTGCCATCTAGAAGAATAATATCGACTAAAATATGTCTTTTCACTATAGTTAATTAAAGTTAATTCATGAATTAATACTTGAAAAAATTATATTAAACATCAAGTGCCATCCATTACAAGTTTAAAAAAATGTATTTGAACTTGAGTGGATGAATAAAAAGTATTTCATTAACGATTGAAGATTTGAACATGATATATAAATAAAAATATACAAGGGAAATATAAACTAATAGTAGGAATTGAAAAAAGATGCTTGAACGTGAGACGAGTATGACTAATGAGAAGGCGAGTCAGTCTGACATCGGTTCTTCGTATCGACATTAAAAGCCAAGTTCCAATAATAGGTTTCACGGAGTGCAACTTGTTATTAGTTTGTAAATTCCATGACTTTTGCCAGGCATTATCAATACAATGCAGGATGACGCGCTTCATGACAGAAAGCGGGATTGTTAGCGGCAAGTGGGTCGTTGCTGATCGAGCCGCGATGTCAGCTTACTCGTTACCTATGTTATCCATGTGATTTGGTATCCAGCAAAATTCCATACCCAAACCCTAGCCACACAGTCGACTTGTAATGTCGACTATATTACGCGCCAAAGGGTAACACGGATCGTTGTAGTTTTCAAACATTTCTAAGACATTCATGCTGTCAGTACAGATGCAGTATTTACAGTCTGTTGGACTGAATTAATGGAATCAGTAAAAATGCTGCAAGCCGATAACCATGCATATTACATTCAATCACGACTCCACAGCCTTTCGTTTCGAACCATCTGTGTAGATGGGCATATAACCATTATATTGACTTCGATGGTAAGCAAAGATGCGTTGAAAATCAACGGGTGTTATGGCAGATCTACTGAATGTAGCAAAAGGGTTGATATGATTTCTAGGTTTCTGGTGATAGTCATGGGATCTCAATGAATGCAGTTTGTAATACTGCGGTACGATAATCCACAATCCTACTTTGATCTAAGTAAAACATATGCTAGTAGGCATTTTTACTTCTTACCCAATAATCCAGGTTTAGCTCAAATGACAATATTTAAAAAAAACTTTCAAATGGGGCTGCATAAAAGTAATTACAATAGCAGACTTCATGGGAGCTAGTATCACTTTTTAGTGTGCCCCGTGTAAGAGGATACCAATTGTCACAGTATGATTTTGGTGTCCAGTTTCCTCCCCAGAGGGAACTGTGAGCTCTGACGATACGAAATTTTCTGGAAGAAATGCTTTTATGCCGGCTGGGTGGCGTATTTGATTTGTCACTGGCTTTCTGTGCTAAAGACTGCAGGTTCAACCCCGGCCCAAATCGGTGGATTTTCATGATACAGAAAATCGACAGCGTCCCTGTCGCATGATTATGCGGCATCTTAGATTCCCAGAGTGCATGTTTGGCTTAAGGCTCCCGTTGACACGCCACCACGAAAACCCGAGCGTAATGTTAATCCTATGGAGTTTCTTATAATTCAATTTACGTCTAAGGTATTGCTTTTAATTGTATGAAACAAAATGCATCCTAAAGATTAAAAAAAAATTTAATGTTTCTCTTGATTTCGATTTTTTTAAAAAAAATTCTAAATATTTTTAAATATTTATTAAAAGTTTGAAAATTTACATTTAGTGTGTTAAAAGGATCATAAAAATATTTTCAATTATCGGATAAAAAAAGTAAAAACGCAGAAATCCTTTATTTTTTATGCTCTTTCAAACGCATATATTTTAAAATTTTTAAACTAATTTATTTGCGAGTAATTAAATAAGTCAGCATTGCATATTTGGAATGAGGGAAAAGTAAACTTGTAACTCCGCCTTCTTGCGGAAGGATACATGAAATTTCCCCTGCGTTCCCTTGGTGAAAGGTGGTAATTTATGACTCTTCGGTGAATTGTGTAACAGAGATGTTTCCCCGCCCCCCCCAAAATGGGTCTTGTTTTCTAAGAATCTATAGCGCATTCAAGATACTATTTACAATTACATCATTCTTAGGAAAGCTTGAGTCTGTGCTTGAAAATAACTACAAATACGTTTTGTACAAAAAGCTATCCTCTGTTTTTTATTCCACATTTCTTAAAATTATTTATATATACTAAATAAGTTATATTTTATTAATAATTAAAATGAACAATTAATATTTATTAAATGCACTTGAATCGTCAGGATAAAGTGAATCAGTTTTCGCATTCTTTTCTTACATATCTCCAAAATCGAAATTCATGTGTTTTTTTTCCAAGTTTAAGTTATTTGAATATCAGCTGTTTTAAAACTTATTTTTTGTACAGTTTATTTCAGTTATTAAATAAAATGGATCATCGTCGCAGCTTCAAAAAAAGATTATTTCTTTCGGCTAAACGAAAAAAAAAATATAGGACAGAATTTCAGGAATTAGAAAGAAAAGTGTGTATTTCTTTTTTTCTAAATTCTTGTTCTGCTGTGAAAGTTTCCACATACTAAATGGATTTATTGATCATCGCATTTTAAATAAGATTCAAATATTCCGAAGATGAAATACCATTGATCTATATGACGTTGATATAAAATAAATCAGAAAGTTTTCCATAATTTTAAGAATATTTTTAGTAACATTAATAGTTTCTTCTTAAAACATATAAATTTCAATTAATTTATTTACTATTGCTACTGATGTTTTTATTCCATTTTTATTTCCTTCACTGAAAATTCAACTTACAAATAATATTGCAGAAATTTTTTTAAAATTTCTGTCTGGAAAGCAGTATTTACATTTTGCATTTTCATTTATACATGTGTTTCATATATTATTCGAGATAACTCATCAATGCTTTTTATTTTTTCAAAATGAATTCTAAGTTAATGCGCTATGAAGAATGCACCCTGCAAGTTCAAATACAGGCAAATAGTTTCACAATTTTAAAGTTCAAGCCCAGCACCAATAAAGACCCACCGTGTAGGGCGCGATGCACGTTAAATCTGTCGAGAGCTCAAACGTCCTTCCTTTGGTGTGGTAGTTAGGAGATGAGGTGCTATCTCAGGTATCATCTTCGTCACTTGACCATGGTTCAAAATTACGAGGTCCGTTACCAAAAGCTCTCGTGTAGCTGAACAGGGTGACGTTAATATTCGCTCGCTCACTCCACAATTTGAATGTTTGACATCTGAGGAATTAAGAGATTTTCCCCAAAAATCCCGGGAAATTATGATTGGAATGGGGTTGCACGAAAACACTTTCTAGTTCTAGGGGTTCCACAAAAACACTTTCAAGTTCAAAGGGTTCCTTCAGTTGAAAAAGTTTGAAGACCACTGCTCTAGAGCCATATATGTTATTTGCGACAGACTCCGTGATTCTAAGCCAAGTGTGGCCAACCCGCGGCCTTGAATAGTTTTGCGGCTCTCGAGATTCATTACAAAATACGATTATTTTGTACAATATTTTTGTTTTTAATGTAGTGTTTTGTAACAAATATATTCCATAACTGTTTCTATTTTATTACCTTTCTTTTATTTTAATACATTCTTAGAAGTGTGCGGTATTGCAGCGCAGCATCACACTCGATTCCTGTAACTCCAACGCGCTGCCTATTGCTAGAATTAGACATATTTGATCCTTGCATTATTATTATAAATTATCTATGCTTGTACAGATGAAAAATAATGAAATCAATAATAATTCATTCCATTTTAAATTTTCATTCCAATAAATGTTTGTGATGGGTCTAAATATAATATAAAGATATATAATTTTTGTTTGCAGCCTGCAGGATTATAATGTTTTTCCGAAGTGGCCCGCAAGGTCATTTGAGTTGGCCATCCCTGTTCTAAGCCAAGATCGGATAGCGAGAATGACACTTGAGTTTACAGTTTCTTTGTATTCTTCATGAACTTTTTTGAACTTGGGAATCTCGTGTCTTTAGCCATTATAGTATCTGATCCCCCACGGTTTTAAATGCTGATTTAAATTATTTTTATTGTTATTTATAAAATATATTGGTGGTTTCTGTTTGTGATATTAAAGATATCACATTATTGTGATAAATAAGAAAAATATTTAGTATGATTGGGGGGAAAAGGTAATTGAAATTGAAATCTCGAATACAATAGCTTTAAAACGAAAACTATGGCAAATATAGCTTCCTTTACCACAGTTTCATTCGATATTTTGTAACTGAGTTTATATTAGAAATTCCAACACTAAAACTGTTCTTCCAGAAAATTGTGTGGGCCCCAAAACCACTTTATCATTGGCGTAGTTAGGTATCCAAAGGTAGGTCTTGGTGCAAAAAAAAAAAAAAAAAAAAGAGAATATTGGTTGAGTTTTATTAAGTAAAAATATATTAGTATTTTAGATATACAAAGTTACTTTCACGTCAGCCCTGTGTCAAGCTCTGCAGAACATAGGAAAGTAAAGCTACATACTATTTACATGTATGCGTATGAATTTCCTTGTGAATTTAGTGATTAATAGCTGGATTTTAATTCGGAGCACCTAGCCCGTCAGGGCTTTTATCTCCTATCTTTAGTGTGTGAGCTTGACTGTGATTAACTTGCCCATGTTTGTATTTAAGGGTATGAGAATTTTTTAATAAATAAAAAATTAAGAAAAGCATGAAGAAAATATTTAAATGCATGATAAAATGTTAAAAAC
>BMAO01036338.1:122003-134556 GCA_019973975.1 Trichonephila clavata | reverse complement strand
TTCTCAGAAGAAATACATAACATTGGTGAAAAACGTTTTTGAAAATCTATTAAGTTGAGAAACATCTGAAAGTGAAGATAAACTTTTTGAAATTGAAAACGTCATAATATGCACTGAGTCAACGTCTAGAAATACTGAAGATAAAGGAGAGAATATACTGTGAATACATGCAGAAGAAGAAAAGGAGAAAAATATTGCTTTCAAATTCAGAAATAGAAAGAAAAAATGTTTATCATATATTTCAATTGACAGAAATGTTTGGAAGAAAATGGAAACATGTACTATACCTAGAAATAAAATTATTTAGCACGTTCACAAGAAGATCCAAGTCGAAATAGATTTATAAATATAATATTAGAAATGTTAGAGTAATTAAAATGATTTAGTATTTTAGTTCATTTTGTGACTAGCAAGCTGATATGAAATATTGTTTAAGTTTAAATTATCTTTAAGGTAATAAATAGAAATCTTCAAGTTAGTAACCTGACATTTTTTCTGATTTATCAGGAGTGGCATAACGAAGGGTCGGCAACCTTTTAGCTGTGGCATGCCAAGCCAATCTACCAATATGATTAAGTGTACCACACAGTAGGACATTTTTTAAACAATTCTATTCCTGCAAAAATGCATGCAGATTTAGAAATAGAGGTCAATAACATAGATATTTACAGTTTTATTTGTATATCCATTGTACGTCATTTAAAGATATTTCTTAACAAAAAAAAATAAAGTGTAACTATTTCTTCAACTGAAAATAAAAAATATTAAAAGCTGTACACGTATTTATGTATTTTTAAACATATTTTATTGAAATAAAAAATACCAACATAAAATATAAGTATTGTCCCTTAATTTTAGTTAAATAAAAAGATAAATAAAAACTTTAATAAAACCTAGCTCTCGCATCACCTTAACTTTTCACATAGCAAAAAAGCAGGGTAAAATTTGCGAACTCAATTTGATACGATTTTGAGCATTCAGTGATTAAACATTTCCTTTGCAGATTCAAAATATTTTTTACAGGATGAAAGATTTGTTTTCTTAGATATGCGTACAAAAGCGGATAGTAGAGTACATAAAATTTTCTCGCTTTTAACGATTAAATCTATACAGTAATGACATATAATAATTTACAAAATAGTTGCAAATTTATCTTTAAAGTTATCATTCAGATTTTTTCGTAACATCGTAAATGTCCATAATTCCAAAGATGTTTGTCAAATAAGGTCCATTATAAATTTATCAACTTCCATTTACTCAGAAATTTACAAATTCACAGAGTAGTGAAGAGGGCCACTGAGAATTGTACGGCGTGCCACATGTACCGTAGATTGTTGATCCTTGGTATAAACAGATACATATATGTTTTGGTAAGTTTAGCATAAATCTATGCAGCCTGAGTACTTATTCACTTTACTGACGAAGGTACACTTTGTATGAACATTCACGAATCCGCGAGTAATCAACATGTCAAAATGAGATGATCTCTCTGCTGAATAAGTCCGAATCTAATACTATCAAAGATATATATTTATAAAAGCAAGTTTGAAACTGTTCTTACACTATTCCTGAAAGCTTAGATATGACAAAAAGTGGATCGCGATATCCACTGTTTATTTTTGGTTCAAACACTAATACTTCAATTACTTGTAATGGCAAATATTGTGTACGCTTTGAAACCACAAATAGTATTTCCAATTTAGTATATGCATTGGTAACAAGCCATAACTTCACTGTAATTTTAAGCATAATCATAGCTTAAAGTAAAATGTAATTTAATTTATTTTTAAAAAATTCAAATTCATGTCATTATACAAAAAAAAAAATTCAAATTTTGATATCAAATAAGGAAACTCGTAGAATAACGTTAAGCATGACTATTTTATTCATTACTTTTTTTCATTTATAAATTACCAGTTAAAACTTTAAAAAATAACAATGGTTTATGTTTCAATACAAAAATATTCATTACAAATATATTTAAAGATATGGAAGGACAATAGCTCCTTTTTGAATTAAAAAATTAATATTGATCTTGAATACTGAAAGGTCTTTATCCAAGCATTTTTTATTTGTGATGATTCAAGCCAATGCTGATGGGGTTTTCTATAAACAAATAAATTCTCATACCAAATAGTTTATTATTTCTATAGAATTTAGACGATGTCAAATTCACCATGATTTATTGTTATAAAGTGCATTCTATATTAAATGCACGACTAGAAGGCAGTGAACTGATGAAAACGTCAACATTTATTGCAAATTAAACAATTTCTAAGGAAATTATCTATAAATACATGTTTACGGCTCACTCATTAAATAAAGGAAACTATAGCAATAAGGTTTAAAGAGAGAAGAGATAGTTTAAGCTAAATCTTTATATGTTGTTTTTATAAAGAATTATTTTATCCAGTTAATGTTAAATATTTGTCTTTATAACTGAAACAAAAGGAACAAATTTCAACTTTTAATTAAAAAGAAGTGTTTGGCATTAAAATGCTAAAATTGACTAACATCCGCAAAAAGGTGGAATTTACTCTCTCATGAATTTAAGCCTCGATAAAACTTTGCCCGTCGTACATTTGTAGATGTGATCCTTCTGCTATAAAAAAAAGTTGTAAAGTATTATTAGAATTTAGTTTTATAAAAGGATTTTAAAATAAATTACATGATCCTAGTTCATACCTTAAAGGATTTTATGGAAATCATTAAAATGTTTTCCAAACATAAATAAATCACACGCAAATTCTTTATAACGCTAAATTTTAAAGACGAATGAATAGCATACCAACAGAAGAATATAAAATATTAATATATTATTCGACAAAATATTTAATGAAATATAAATTTCTGATTCCTTTATTTTTTATAAAATATGCTATCTGAAATTGTTACAGAAAGCTACATCAAATGGCTATCTGCAAAAATTTTTGCATTACATGAAAAAAGATTAATTTTTCTTTGTATCTGAAAAACAATTTTAACAAAGAATATAGATCTCTTGATATTTTGCCTAATTATTCTGTTTCCTTTTCAAATATGAAACCTACTTTTTTGACAAAAAAAAGAATAAGTAAACATATTTCGATATTTCTAATAAACAGCATGGAGATTCAAATCCTACATACAAAATAAATGGACTGACTACAAAGACGACAGCAGATATGCTTCCGTTGATCTTTTCCTTTTTACAGTAAAATAGGCTCCCACTTTAAGTAGAAGATATTCAAAGAAGAAACTGGAAAAAATATGCATGTTCAATGGAGGAATTTGTCTCGAACGTTTTTCAACGTGTTTTTTTCCCGGGCATCACTAGAAGAAGTGGAAAACAGAGAACTGGAGATTATTTACTTATTTTTCTTCGGCTGTCAGTAAATTGAAACTGAATTTGTAATTCAGAGAGCTTTCCACATAACTTTGTCGAATAAAGATAAAGAAAGCAAGAAAATCTCTAAAACAAGGAAGGAGGGGTTTATTATTTGATACATCTTATGTTTGCTGCTTTTCTTGTTCAACTTTTATCCTTTTGTTTTCACGAAACAGTGAGAAATCTTAAGTAAAAACTACTGATTTATAATGAGGAAAAGCTCATTGTTTTGAAGTATATTCAAAAGGAATGCAATAAATAGAATAATTTTTGAAATAATATGCGTATTGGCGTGGTATGGAAATTCGGAAAATGAGGTACTAGTTCATATGTCGTCCTTGATACTTGGCCGTGGTTTAAATTTATGAGATCTGTTGTGCCTAAAGTCCTCGTATTTCTTTAGAGAGTCTCGTATTAATCCAAAAATTTCTCATTTGAAATGAAATTTTGTGTTAAAACTTAAATAGTTCTTACGCATTAAAACCTTCCAAAATGTAATTGAATATAAATGTTTAAAAATGTATACTGGAACTTTCAAAAATATTAACTCAATATAATAAAAACAAGATCATAGAAAAAATTCCGCAGAAGATTTTGAGATTTCTGTACATTCCCACATAATTAAAAATTCTTAATTATATTTTAATGTATTCTAAAAAAGTTTACCGCTATTTCTTCTGGTGCAAGAATTATCCAATGTTGAATTTATAAACACTTTGCCAAGTACAAAGCATTTTTTTAAAAAATTTTGAACTAATAAGTTTATAAAATGAATACTCCAAGTCACAATAAATTTTTAATTAAAGCTTCAGAAAGAAAACATATTATTTTTTAAAGGAATAAGTGATATGAGGTTATTTAAGTTCAAATGTGTAAAAATGTATTCTTAGAGTTAAAAATTTAAAGCAGATAAGTAATTTCTCTACGGTAATAAACGTTTCAGTATGATTCACGTAATTCACAGACATAAAAATAATTATTGCTAAAATTGACTCAAAAGATCTTCATTAAAATGCCAAACATGAAACATGTTTCATAGCAGTATTTCTTCTTTCATGCTTGTAACCTAATTTTCAAATTAAAATTTCATTGCCCTCATCTCGTACAGTAATAATGCACACAATAATAATGTACTGTGTTTCGTGCTAAAAAGCTACACACGAACATGAATTACATACCTAGCAAATTACTTAGAATAAGTATATGCAATGATATCTGGCAACACATATCCGGTGCATTAAAAAAACTGGAATTAATGCATCTGGAATATTGCTTCTTGTCTCAGTTCCAGTATATCAAAAAGTTCAAGAAAAGTTTGATTTTTCTCGAACGTTCTAAAACGTCTCAGGTATTTTGATGTAATCGTGCTTACACGATGCAATCTTTCATTTTCAGCAAGTCACATAGTATAGATACTTCTATCGATATCAAATAAATCTATTATGACTGATCATGATGTGATTTTCGTATCAACTCTCTACAATCACAATATATAAAAATAGATTTATAACAGAATTATAGATAATGGCCTTAGTGGGCTTTAATAGTTTTTTTGAGTGGGCTTAAGCGAGCCATACTCAAGTCTATATTAAAGGTTTTATTGAAATTAATAAATTTTTCTTCCCAATAAATTCAATTTATTACTCTCATTGCAATTCATTTCAACATAATATACAATCCGCCCACTACATTATGTTTTGAAGTGTTTTGATGCAGATGCATATTCTGTGAAATCAAAAGTAGTTATTCTTATAGGAGGAAGTGTTGTTGCTTGTACAGTGGAATAAATTTTAAAATTTTTTCCCAGTTTATTCTAATAATTTTTTTAGCTCTTATATTCACAAAATTCTAAGATAATTTAATTCTGAATTTAACTAAAAAATAAAAATACAAAAATTGGCAGTTAGAGAGACGCCAACGGAAGTGAAAACTTTAAACTTTTAGTATTAAAATTTGAAATTTCATAATGTTTGAATTAAAATTATCAACATCAATCTGGTTTTCACATCTATGGACACTCCGAGCAACAACTAAATGCTTGTTTTTATGGTTTTTTATTATTCAAATCTATTATGGGCTGTACAAGATCATGACAAAATATAAATACAATTCAATTGAAATAACAATTAATATACAATCATATTATTTATGGATAATATTTGTATTTACTTAAATTTCAATGTACTTGATTTTTAACATTAGTTTAATTGTTTGCATCTTTGTCATCATTAATTTCAACAATACATGGACTTTTTGTACTTTCAATTATTTCATTTTGTTCTAAAAAAGATACAATAGATTTATGGTAACTAAAGTAAGAAAGGGAAAATGTTTGATTCAAATTGATCTAAGTATCACGTAAAAACCGCATCATCATCGTTTTATAATTTGTAGTACTGAGTTTTCGATCATTGGACATATTTAAATTGTTTCATTTAGAAATTCAATTAGTGGTATATTTTTATCATCTGCAAAGTTAATATCGAAGTATCCACTTAAAATCATCTGTACATTATCATATTTTTCGCGAAATCTTTTTTCGAGTATTTCAGAACCTTCTTTTGAATAAATCATCAAATTTTCGAATAAAAATTGTTGTATTTTCCCATAGATTTTCCAGGCGAAATATAAACGGCAACCATTAATATGTATTGCCCATTCTCGGAATCGCAACGAGCAATGCACAGTATATACACATTGAACTTTTCACTAAATCTATTCAATTTTACTTATTTTATATACACAGCACTATACGTCAGCTGTATAGCTACAGATATGCTGCTATAAGCATGTCGGTGACGCGAATGCACGAGATTTCACCCATCCAAAAAGTGTCTAAGACGAACAGCACACTGCGCGTGTGCCAGTCAGAGCATGTCGGTGACGCGAACTCAAAGGATTTTCCCCTACCAAAAAAAGCCCAATGCCGCTAAAGAAGTTTTCACTTCAAAAAAAGTAGCATAGAATTCATCTAATAAACTTGCATTTTTCAACGGATACCGGCCCACGAAGACATCTTCGACAATGAGCAGGCTTTTGTGTGTGTGTGTGTGTGTGTGTGTGTGTTTGTGTTGATAACTTGCCAAGGAGACCCGAATTTCCCCTCAACTTTCCAACAGCCTTATCCTTACTAATGCTGATGCAATAGCCAGACGTAAACTCACCTCCCATTCAGCTTATTTTGCCTTTTTTTTTATAAATAACTAAAGGACGAAAATTACGCGATAATAAGCAGATTAACTTATTCCATTACTTTTTACTGTTTCTATTTTTAAAACGCAGATAACTTCAAAAACACTATTTTCTTTGTAGCCATCTAATTAGTTCAATTAGCATATAATACTCAAAAATGGGATTCTTCTAAGTTGATCAACATTTACTTATTCCTCGGCCCTGAATAAATAGATTAGTTGGAGTTATGCCTTTCCAACTTTTCCCTAAAAGTATAGTGCATATTTTTACTGCAAAACTTGTTTACATAAAATCATAACGAAAAAAAGAACCTTTTCGTGGAAGAACTAAAATGAATCAGAAAATATGAAAGAAAATCCGATCGTAGTCATTTTAAGGCTATAAAACAATTGTTACGTTGATCTGGGTTCGAGGATTTTATGCAAATCAGTCGCAAAGAACAAGACAGTACTTTAAGAGCGATGAGAATTTATTGTCGAAAATAAATCCTTTTTATATAGAATTCAGCAGCAAAATTTACAGAATAAATAACAAAAGGTCTCACACCTTCTACAGGCTCAGATGCATATCAGTCTAAGTACAATGCTAAAGATTATTTACAAGATCGTGTCATCACAGCGATCTAATCGCTTCGTCGTTCATGCTCAAAGCAAGACATATTTGCTAACAAAAAATAAAATAGTTCCGTCGACCATCTTTGCATTTATAGGCCTTGCGGATTGTTTGAGTAAGATCCGTTTGCGTCATAGATCGTGGAATTAGTGGATTTTTCCAATAATTTCCAGAAGAATCCATAGGATGACGAATCCACCAAAAATGGTCACCAAAATGGTGGCCAAGAGTTATGCCAATTTTGCTTTATCGCCAAGATTTCGCCAAGTTCCCATTGAATCGCCATTATAACGTAAGGGACGGCGTTGCTTGCAAATATTACAGTGTTTACATAAAATAAATATATCACAAAGTAATATAAATGCATTGCACATCCAAATACAAATTATTTACACTATTTTATACAAAATTGTTAACACTATGATAATTTATAATTTTGATTATGAAATTGTAATGAAAGATTTTGGAAACAAATTAAAAATATGTTACATAAACAAATACTATATGTTTATTAGAAACTGAAAGAAAAGAAAAAAAATCAAGCTGGGAATCTTAAGGCATACAAAAACTGAAGAATATTTTTAATATTAATGTGATCTGTATAAATTCACTTTTGGAAACATATTACGTGATATGTTAATGAATTATTTATAATTTTAATGAAGGAGAATCTATCTATTATAGCACCGGTAGCGTATTGACCTGATGTCCTTAAATCTGAAGGAAGAGATTAAATGATGAATATCTTTTTATATATCGGATCATTTTATATTTTTTGATCTCTTTTTTTATCAAGTATCTGAAGATGAATGAATCCAAATACTGAAAGAGGAATTCTGCCTCACTGAATTTGTCAAATGATATATTTAAACAAAGAATGAAATATCTATAGCAATTCAAACAAATACAAAAAATTATTCTGTATTTTAATATTAAGCTACAATGTTTCAAAATTAAGGAAAGTTTTATATATATTATATAATATATGGAATTTTATAAAAATAGAATTAACAGAAAGATACATGGTAGTTTTTTTTGGAGAAAGGTAACATTCAAATAAATAATTTTTTTTAACTACGAGATGCAATAAGAAACTTGGTATGTATGCAAATTTTTGTTTGGAGATGTCATGACTTAAGTGAAAATATCTGTTGTTGCTTATACTACCTGATCGACAGTAACATCAGATCAAGGTCCACGAAATTCATCGCGGCTCAGGGCTAGAATTTTACGCCTGTCATTTTGCCTAAGATTTGAGCCCCCAGAAGGTGACAGTGCGATTTTGCTCGGAACAACACGATAGATGGCGACACCATTCGGACCCACTGATTTAACGAGCACGTACTCCGTGTGTACTCGAGGGTATTTGGTGGCATTGCACATTGAACCCAGGCCTTTCCGGTCTGGAGTCCGATGCTCTGACCACTAGGCTACCCGCAGCCCGGAACTATATATAAAGGTTTGATGGGTGTTGGCATGTACAGGTAGTATTAGTAATTCTGAATGAGAATGAATAAATTAAATGCAGACATTATCAATTAAATTAAATACAGACATTATTTATATAACTTACGTGCATAAGAATTATCAAGAAGCTGAAAAGGGCTATAAATAATTAATATTGTCAAGGATTTCAAAATTGACATAAGCTTTGTTTTCCGATTTTTGATATAAACTCAAGGAGATGGATTGTGTTGCAGGTGCAACATAAAAGTATTTTTTTTTTTTAGTATTACACCAAGGAAAACAAATATATCGTACTAATAATGGGTAACAGAATAATTCTCCGAAACAACATTAAATTATTCTAACAGAATTTTAACGTCAATTTCCATCACACTCTGAAATAATACAAAGTTTATTGGCTCCTTTTTCATTTTGAATCACGAAAATGTGATTTTTTTTACTGACAGCTGTGTTTTCTTGAAGTGAAACGAGAGCAGAATACAAAGATGATCGTTTTATAAAATGAAATATGATAAAGGACCGGTAGTTATAATTACATATGTATTTTAAAGAGTTATTAGATAATTTAAAATTTCTGAGATTCTTTTTTTAAACAATTTTTTAAGTTAATAAAACAATACAAAAAGTTAATACCTCATAAACTCTTCTAAATATTGTGTTGTGAATTACTTAAAAGCAAAAAGTTATTCCTAACACTAATCCCGGAAACAAAATTAACATTTAAATTGTTTTCAATTCTAATATTGTAATAAAGAATTGGGATAAAAAGAAAATACATTAAGCGATCAACTAAAATATAAGTGTTTTAACTCTTTCGTTATGAAATATTTTCTACTATGTCAAAATTCAAACTAATTTCACATCGTATTAAAAGTTTCTTATCGCTTGGAGCTTACCTTTAGTTTTAAAAAATTAAACCCTCGTAAAAATTCTAAATTTTATGATCAGATAGACATTTTTACTTCTATAACACTTATCTTACCTAAATATTCTTTTTTCTAAAAGGTACAATTTGAAAATTATATTTCAAAGATTATTTCTTAAGAAAGTATTAAATAATATAATTCCAGTTAAAAATGCATTGAAGTATTCTAAATTTTAAAATCAAATTTTTCTAGAGCCTACACTCTTTGAATTTTTCATCGCTTAATTGAATCTATAAGGACATTTCAATATCATCTACAAAAAAAAAATTAAAATTCAAAATTTTGTTTAGCATAATTACATAAAAAAGGTACATTAAAAATCTTAAATTGTTCTATTAATCAATCAAATGAGTGTTAATCTTAAAAATAAGGTAGATTTTTGTATAATTACGCGAATATTGAGAAATATGAAATTATTTTACTTATCACCTTTGAATTGAAATCTTCAGGAAATATTTTAATGAGCATTATATTTTAATAAGAGATGTCTCAACTGCTTAGAAATAAACATTGAACTTTATCGTAATTATTCGATTACAACACCTTACAGTATTCACATTCAATATGCCATTCAAACTACAAAGCTTCCAGTAAAGTACCATATAAATCATTCTATTTAATTCCTAATTGGTGTTTATATATTCAACATTTAATTCTACTCGCTAAAGCGTGAATGATAATTCAATTTATGAATGCATCATACTTATCACTGTAAATCAAATGAATTAAGCTGCGAAATTATTGGGAAGACAATGTAATAAACAAATAAATACAATGTTGGCTAATATGTGCAAATATACTCATATAAGATTTATTGAAGGATCACGCACTTTAAATGTCAGATGCCTGGAGCAAAGCCAATCCTTGCAATGCTTCAGAAATGCTCTTAATTGACATCACAGTTAGAAATTAATGAGGATTTAGATACAGATCCTGAATATTCACACGTACCATTTGTTCCAGCGTACGGTAATTATCACAGCTGAAGACGATTCGTGCAACTCATTTGAGATATACATACTGTCAAAAGGCGCAATTTATTAAAAGGATAATTCACACTTGATATGATAAACCTTGGCATGCGTCTTAATACGTTTGGACGCTTCGATATATGAATATTTTTAAAGGTTATTACTAAGTTGTTCATATATGTAAAACTTTCATAGATTAACAGAAACGATTATATTATTTCACGAAACAATATTATGTATAACGCATTGTTCTTAAATAACCTTGGTTCTATTGCTACGAATATTGTATAAATGCTCAAAAATAGTACATAAGTTATATCTGGAATGAGTAATATATATCAATATTACTTTCTGTTGTATTTTATTTATAAAAAAAATTGTAATAATTGCAAGCAACGTTGCCACTCACATTATTTTGACGCTTCAATCTAAACGTTAAGATATTGACAATACAGCAGAGTTGACATCGTTTTTGGCGACCAAAATTGGTGAGTTTGTGATCACTTTGGTGGACTGGCGCCTCTTTTGGGCAACTTGTGCACAAGTTGCCAAAAAGATCTTCAAAAAATCAAGATCTATGACGCAAGTGAATCTTTAGAGAAATAGCTAGAAAAACGGTTCTGAAGACTATAAATAGGAGTCGCACACCTGGGACTGAGTTAGTAGAGCTTTGACTGTTAAAGAGTTCACTAGCGAGTAATGAACTCTTTAAATCAGTGATTCCCAAAGTGGTCTATGACAACCTCCATGGTGTCTACGTCAGTCAAAAATTAATTTGGGTGTCCATGAGGTGTAAGTGGGGGTCTACGATAGGGCTCTCATTAAACTATACCGTGACTTTAATTTTTAAAAAAAGTCATAATCAAGTTGAAACCAAATTTTACCTTTTTGAACAGATTTATTTACTAAATTTAATAAGGTTAACTTGCATTTACAAGTTGACAGCATAAACTTTATTAAAGCAAGAGCCATTTCAGCTTTTCTTTTCGAGTTAAGCTAAAGAAGTCTAGTACTGGAAGTCCCGAATTTTCTAAATTTGTCACAGACAATCTGTCAGAACGTTTTAACTTACGTTCAATATTTAAATGCCTTTTATTCAGATTTTGAAACAAGATTCGAGAATGCTTTGACAAAGGCAATACCACAGTAGGCAATGAATTCATATGGTCATATTGGAAAAAAATTCATTACGATAGGAATTGATCGTAATAAGCATTAACGAAGATCTTAAGGTTTAGAAAGAGATGGCAGCAATCTTGGCTTTAAAAAGTCAAATCTGTTATTTGTCCAAACTTAGGGAATATCGTGTGGAAGTTTTTTCATTGCTTTTCCTAGTGTGAAGGAGTTTCAGCGCGGTTTGCAATCTCCAAACGAAAAAAAAAAAACTGGACACTAAAAGAGGAAATTTGAAGTTAAATCAGACAAGATTGATGCCAAATGTTGAAAATTTGATATCTAGGAGCTAGAGATTCATCCTCCCATTAAAATCATTTGTTTGTTGTTTAGTTAGTTTTTATTTAGTTTTATTTATTAATTAACATGTTTTTTTTTAAATTTTAAACACTATACTTCATTACAGTTAGAAATTTAATTCTTTTAAAGTAGGAGTAGTACCAGCTGTCAAAAATACATTTAAGTTGATAAATTTGCAAAATTCAATATTATTAGCAAGGGTCTATGCCAAACCAAAAAAAACATGACAAGGGGTCTATGGGAACCTCTGCTTTAAATGCTTGAAAATAAGCATTACATACTTGTATTTTTGACACTGATAGTTCGTTGTATCTGAGCGCTGTAGAAGGTGTTATAACCATCTGAGTTTATTGAGCAGACTTCATTGTTGTATACAGCAGTTTAGGATTGTTTTTCAAAAATTAGTTTTCATCGCTCTTAAGGAACTGTTTTACTCTTTAAACTAAAAACATAAAATCCACGATCTACGTAACATTATAATAAATTAAATAGCAACTTAACATTCACGAAACATGAAAATAAAATCAAAAATAATGAACTGCATT
>BMAO01036338.1:0-26005 GCA_019973975.1 Trichonephila clavata | reverse complement strand
TTGTATTTGAATCTGGGGATGGTCCTGGAATTGCTCTTTCTGATTTCCTCTGTTCACTGCGGGATGGTCCTGGAATTTTTCCTTCAGAATTACTTTCTTCCACCTTTCTATACCGCTTTTTAGAGGGACGAGACGCATTGACGAGGTCCACTTTCTCTTGTCTCGGGATACCTGGGCTTCTGGTCTCTTCTTCTTCTGTATGTTTTTCAACCCAAGAGTCTGGTCTTCTCTTTTCTCTCTCTCCATCCAAACGTGGTTTCTCTTCCTGAAATTATACACATCACCCCCCGAAGAAACAGCAGACTCCGTTCGCACACGTTTTTTTTTTCCTCACCTCCTCTCCATCGCGTCTATTCGTAACTATATCTCTACTACCTTCTAAATTTCCTGATTCTGATCTCTACGACAATTCCCATTACTTTCTGATTGCACTAAACTCGGCTGCCTATCATCCGACCTGTCTGATGGTACTGCATTATGATCACTACTTCTCACAATTTCTGATTCGGCAACACTGTCTTCTGATTCTCTTTGATGGTAAATTCTCACCTGATCCACATTAAACAGTTATTTCCTTTTACCAAATTTTAATATTACTAAATTATTATTATTATTTACACTCAGAACTTTATAGGGGCCCTCAAACTTTGGCATAAATTTACCCACTATTTTCTTACTTGCCGAACTCAATGGGTGAGTTTGAACTAACACTAGATCATCAACCTTCACATTAACTTCACGCCTCTTCTTATTACAATATTTCGCCCACTTCTCGTGCTGGCGCTTTGTATGTATTCTAGCCTCTTCAAACAATTTTTCTATATTCCCACAAACTAAGTCTGATGCATCAGTTACCATTACTAATTTTTGAAATGGAGTGATTAAATTTCGACCTAAAAATAATTCCGCCGGTGTTTTACCCGTTGTCTCATGTACTGCTGTCCTTAAAGCGTAGCTGAACTCATGCAGAAATTGGTCCCAGTTAGAGTGATTATCCGCGACAAAACTCGAAATCATTTTTAAACGAGTACGAGTAACTCTTTCCGTTTGAGTAGCTTGTGGACGATATACCACAGTTTTAACGTGTTTTATGTTCAATCTGCGACATACTTGCTCAAAAACTTCGGATATCATTTGGGGGCCGTTGTCACTAACTAACTTAACAGGAGCTCCATAACGCGAAATATAATTCTCAAAAAAATGCATTGGCAATTGCTTTAACCGAAGTTTTCCTTAAGGGAACTATTTCAACCCATTTAGAAAAATTATCTGTTATTACTAAAATAAATTTATAGTGTTCCGGACTAGTTGCAGGGTATGGGCCTAATAAATCTAAAGATACGATTTCATTCGGAAAATTCGTTACTATCGAAATAAATTGACCAGCTAGTAATCCGTTCTTATAATTGAATTTTTTGGCATTGGTCGCAGGTTGCTACATATTTATAAATGTATTTCCTCATGTACGGGAAATAACACGCGTCTTTTAATTTTAAGTAGGTTTTCTTTTTGCCTAGATGGCCTGCCATCGGCGAGTCATGGAATTCTCGCATAACATCTTTACGTAATGTTTTGGGTATAAATACTCTTAATTCACCTAGTGTGGTTGTATATTTTGCATAATATAACAATCCGTTAATTAATTTAAAGTCGCGGGACCAATTTTTACAGATTGACTCATTAATGGAACTATCGTCAGGATTTTCTATAAACCGCAAAATATGACCTAACTCCGGATCATTTCTCTGTTCCTCTCTCAACTGTTCTCTAGACCAGCAATTCTCAACCGCTGGTCCGGCGGACCACCAGCGGTCCGCGGAGAAATCTTACCGGTCCGCGGACAATTTCTTCTATTCGCGAAAAAAATTTACTTATCAAAAAAAAAATAATAAGAAGAACTAAATTTTAATTTATTAAATTACGAAATACAAATATATCTTGAACTATTTATAATTCTATGTAATTTATGGTTAGTACTGCACTGAAGAAAAATTCCCGAAATGCTGACAAAAGTGCGCGAGAGCGCGGCGCGTAAACCCCTCTGTTGGCGACAGACACTTAAGCCGGGGTTATAATAGTATATAGATCACAGCTTATTTGTGTTCGGTGGATCACAGAACACGGAAGCGTTGATTGAAGGAGTTCTTACAGAAGGTTAATAGATTTGATGTGTGATCTGGTACAGTTTTATCGTTGTATAGTCTGGGTGTTTTTTAAGTTATTGTTAAACGAAACATTGTTATAATAATTATATATCTGTTTAACTGGATTGGACCAATATAACAGTAAGTTTATTGATTATTTATATACTTGTATGTATGTATGTATGTATGTAGGCGCTAATAAAAAAATATTTTTTAACCCTTAGTAAGATGAACCGTAAACAAGGCACGCTATTCAATTTTTTGAATACCAGTTCAATGTCTCAAAAAAATGACGACAAAACAGGAATAGTACCAGGAAAAAAGAGAAAACCATTTATCAGACACTACAACCACGAATATATAAAATATGGTTTTATTCTTTGGCCCAATTCTACGGAAGAAGATATACGTCCGATGTGTATCATTTGCCATGAAGTTTTAGTAAATGATGCTATGAAACCAGCGAAAATGTTACGACATTTGAAGGCTAAACATTCCGAGCTGGAAAAAAAGCCGCGTGAATATTTTGAGCGTAGAAAACAAGAATTAGGATTACAAACAAAAACATTTAAACAAAATTTTATTCACAACAAGTCATTATTAAAATGTTCGTACCTAGTTGCCCTTCGGATTGCTAAAACAAGAAAATCCTTTACTACTGGGGAAAATTTAATAAAACCAGTTTTAATAGACGTCTGTTTAGAAATGTTTGGACTCTCTGCTGTTGATAAAATCAAATCGATTCCCTTATCTAATGATACTATAAGAAGAAGAATTGAAAAATTATCAGAGAATGTGGAATACCAATTAATACAAAAGATAAAGGAATCAACACTTTTTGCAATACAAATCGACGAATCATGCGATATTTCTAAAAAGGCCATATTAATTTGCTATGTTAGATATATTGATTTTACTTTGGAAGAAATAAAAGAAGAATTCTTGTGTTGTATAGAATTGGTTTCATATACAACAAGTGATGAGATTTTTAAAGCACTTAATTCTTATGTTATTAAACATTCTTTAGAATGGAAAAATTGCGTAGGTGTGTGTTCCGATGGGGCGGCTAGTATGGCTGGCAGACATTGTGGTGTTACTAAAAGAATTCAGCAAGCAGCTAATTCTGATTTATTAATTACCCACTGTATAATCCACAGACAACATTTAGCAGCGAAAAGTTTATCCACAGAATTACATGAGGTTTTAGCGGAATCTATAAAAATTATTAATTTTATCAAAAAAAGCGATTTAAACAGTAGGTTATTCGCAATATTTTGTCAGGAGGTTGGTGCCAAACATGAGCAGTTATTATTGCATACAGAAGTTCGATGGCTCTCGCGGGGTAAGATTTTAACCAGGCTTTTTGAATTAAAGACGGAAGTAGAAATATTTTTAAGAGAAAAAAATAATCCTTTAAGTATGCATTTTTCTGATGTAGAATGGGTTGCAAAACTAGCATATTTAAGTGATATATTTTCATATATCAACGATTTAAATTTGAGTTTACAAGGAACTTCTACAAATGCGTTTCATTTATTTAATAAAATAGATGGATTTAAGAAAAAAATTAATTTTTGGGTGGATAAAGTAAATACCAATAATATTGATGTATTTAGTAATTATTTTGATTTTATTAATTTACAACAAGATTTAAACGTATCAAGATTAAATATAATCATTGGGCATCACTTACAATCTTTAAAAAATGGTTTCGAAAAATATTTCCCATCTGAAAATACCACGTGTGAAAGAAATGTGTGGATAACAAACCCCTTCATACCATATGAGAGTAGTAAGTTAAATTTAAGTGACAGAGAATATGAATCCCTCCTTGAGATTAGTACAGATATTATGTTAAAAGCTAGTTTTTCAACAATGTCCCTAGATAAATTTTGGATCAAATTGAAAAATGAATATCCATCTCTATACGAGAAAGCAATGAAAATGTTAGTCCCTTTCGCAACTACATATTTATGTGAAGCGGGATTTTCATCTATGACGGTAATAAAAGATAAATTTAGAAATCGTCTTTCGGTTATTTCGCCGCTCCGACTTAGCTTGACTAATTTAGAACCCACAATTGAAAAGTTGATTGAAGAAGAGCAGCCACAATCTTCTCATTAACAATAAATAACAATATAAAAATTGTAGATCTTTAATTTAGTGTAGTATCACATGTTGAATTATTTTGTTGTGTTCATATGCAATGATTTTGTGATTTTTTTTTATAATTTCTGATATTTTTTGTTGTAATTTTTTTCAGGGGTTTGTTACTTATTAAAAATTATTATTACAAACAAACAATAAATTATGTTAAAATGGTTGAGGCTTTCGCGGCCGTTGTTTTGACTTGAAGTAGTTCTAGTCGGGCTTAAAGGCCGTCGTTGGTTGAAATTGCTTCCTCCCGTTCCGTGGGCACGTTGGCTAGCTTTTTCTGAGGTGCTTCTATGCCATCCAGTCTGCATCCAACCTTTGAGATGGAAACACCATAGAAAAAAGCTAGCCACTCGTGCCAGCGAAACGTCAGGAAGCAATTTCAACCAACGACGGCCTTTAAGCCCGACTAGAACTACTTCAAGTCAATAAATTATGTTTTGTTTTACAAATTTTTTTGATTTAATTTTTTAGTAATCGTAAGAGTGATATTTTTGTTGTGTTTCTATGTCCATGAATTTGTGATTTTTTTTATAATTTTCTGTGATTTTCGTTAAAGTTTTGTTATATATATTATATGTATGTAATATAATTACATATATTTACATTTAAATATTAGTGTACGCAAATGATAATAAACATGTTCCAATTAACGTATTTAGTAGTTCTTTAATACCTAGTAAAATTTTGTTGTTAAAAAAATATCACCGGTCCGCGAATTTTTTTTACAAATTTTACCGGTCCGCGGGCCAAAAAAGGTTGAGAAACGCTGCTCTAGACGATAATACTAACGATCTAATCACCGCACAAGACACCTTTGGTTCTTCATTACTTTCTAACGGGTTTCTAGACAACATATCAGCCACTACATTTTGCGTACTTGGGTGATGTTCCCATTCCACATTAAAAATTGCCAACTTCTGTTTTTGCCTTGCATTTAACTTAGTCTTTAATAAATCTATCCGTACCGGTTCGTCCGAAATTGCCAATTTCTCAATCTGCGAGTCCGGAATGATTAACGATTTTGTAACAAAATCAAAACTGATCTTTGCATGTGACATAAAATCAATACCTAGGATGCATGGATATTGCATCCCAGCAATCACATGAAATTTCCACAACTTCGAAAATTCCCTTATTTTAATTCTTAACTCAATTGTGCCTAAATTTCTGCATTGTGACCCTTGAGCCGTATCTACTTCAGCTAACTATTTCTTAATAGGACAAAAAGAAAAATATTATCGGTATGTTTTTTCTGAAATAAATGACTTTTCCGCACCTGTATCCCAGAGAGCTTTTATAAAAGTATCCTTCAAAAGAATTGGCACATACGGAAGATCAACTGGTGATAATCGTAATGAATTAAGTTTAATTCTATTAGGAGGATTTGACTCAACTAGCGACCGTTTACCTCCCGCAACACGATCGCTTAGAACTTTAAATTGGCATTTCTCTGCCTTTCGCTGTTGCAATCAACACGCCTCCAATTCTGCTTTGCTGAATCATCACTAGGACTCTTCCTAACCACCATCCTACGGTTCTGATACCGGTCTGTTCGCTGATTTGGCTGGTTGTAGCGATTTCCTCCCTCGAATCCTTGATTTTGATAATTATGACGAGAAAAATTATTCGCACCCCTGCTTAGTCTTCTTTGATCATTTTGTCTATTTCCGACCCCTGTATCTCTCCAATTTCCATTATTCCTTCTTTCCTCAGGATTCCTACTCGTATCCCAACCTCGTCTAGCAAAATTATTACTCGAACCCTGGTTTTCCTTCCAGCTATGACGCTCCTCATACCGGTCTACCAACTCTACCAACTGAACTTTCATTGTGGGGTTTCGAACTTCTAAATAATCCATTATTTGGGGTTCTAGTCGCATTACTATGTGATCAACCAATTTTATCTCATCATAATTCAAATTTAAAGGCTTATGGACTTTTAAAAGCTGGAAAATAAAGTCTGACGGGGCTTGACCTCTCCGTTGTTTCGATGAAAAAAACTGAGCCTCTAACTCTGATTTATTCCGTACTACAGGAAAACTATCCGACAACTTCTTTTTAAGCGTTGCAAACGCAGTCGCTTCTTCATTTGCACACTCGAATCCGATAACCTCAAACCAGTCTAACGCTCTCCCAATTAAATGACCCTTTAAATACGCACATGCCAGATTCGCCGGTATTTCATAGTAGGCTATGTTATCATCTATATTTCTAATAAACTCAGACACATTTTCTTTACCCGAAAAAAATAATTCCGGCAAAACTCTAAATCCTGCACTTGCTCTTAATTCCGGTATTTCGGTTGGGCGCCAGTGTCGTAGTCTATCACTACCTCTAAGATTATTAACTCCCCTTCGTATATTATCTAAATCTGAATGTGTTGAATTCATGATAAATTACTACTTATTTAATAAATCAATCTTATTTATTAACTTTTCTTAATTGAAAAATTACACGAATGCTATTCAAATTTTAAGAACAATAAAACACAGTGGAGTATGAGAAGAATTCAATAATTATGAACGACGGAATCTTAACTGAATCTACGGCAGTCGACGCGTACAATTAAGCTACACACTTATATTCAATTTGGGAAATTAAACTAACCTGATACCTTTTGTTATGGCAGGTTCTTCTAACTACTTCTTCAATATTTGGATTCCTTTAATAAGTGACTTCAATCTCAGCTATCTCTCAGTTCTCTCCCGAACTGATTTTATGTATACTTTTCAATAGACTTTACTCCCGACGACTATATTTCCACTAGAAAAACTACTCTCTCAATTCATTCTTTTTCTTCATTTCATTTCCCCCTTTCATTTCATTTTCGAACTTGCTAAACCTGAACTTATAAAATATCTTATTTGCATAAATCACACTTTTGGCTCTCGGTGGAGATTGGTTGAAATAAATAAAATATAGAATTTAAGAGAAGGTTAGTGAAACGCGTAAGCACCTGTCACAACTGTACATTTATATATTTTAAATCTATCAACAAATAATTTTTTAAAATTCTTTATGTTTCTTCACTTTTATCAGGCAACTGTCGATATAATTAATTCCAAATTCGAAATAGCACAGACTGGCATTTCTACAGGCACACAAAGAAAATTATTTATAAACATTCAATTCCATCCTTCAGTTAATATCTACACAGATGATGAAAACGTTAAAAAAAGCGCATATGAATTTTGTTAAAAACATATGCTTATTTATTTTTTAAAAAAAAGCATTAAAATATCCAGATGTCTAAAACTTAGATCAGGTGATGCATTGCTAAAGGTAATTGTAATTTTAGAGACAGCATGGCAGGTGTTTTTGTAACTAAAAAATTTTCCAGCTAACACTACTCCATTTCTTCTTTAATTAAAAAGAAAATATATTAGGTTTGTAAACATTTACGCTTCATTTTTTTTAAAAATAGAAAAATCAATAAAATCATTTTGTTTTATTACGATTTTTTTATAGCTAGGTATTTCTTTACTGTGACAAAGATAAGAACTTTTTAAAATCTCTAAATTAAAATCTAAGTTATCTGTTGCATAAGGAAACTGTAATTAAGCTTATCTTTAATCTCTGAAAGTATCAACTAAACAGGTTTGGTTATTATTTATTATTAATATCTTTCTATAGAATCAGTGGCGTAACCGAAAATAACTGTCCCCCCCCCCTCACCGCAAGGTTTTGGGCCCCAAGCCGGATCTTATAAAAAAAGAATAACCAAACCAAACATAATGTACCTTTACTCATCACGTAAAAATATTTAAACTTATAACTGAATATAAAATAAACCTGAGTCTGAGTAAACGAAGTACGTAATAATGTTTAATTTATACTATTTATTAAAATGAAAAATCTAACAACAGTTGAAAGATAACCTGGTAACTTAAATAAAAACGATATACTAAGAAAGACACGAAAACTGTAAAATAGTTTACGTTTTCAAATTCTTACGAAACTAAAAAAAAGGTATCGCTTACCTTATTCTTCGTTTCTGAATCCTGGGAGGAGCTCTAAAGTTCAATTATATTCTAGCATAAATATTGCCACTCTTAAAAAGAAGAGTTCTTTGTATGATGCAAAAATGATTTAATGAAATAAATTATAATTTAAAAAAACTAAAGAACGCGCTTTTATACTGAATCGAACTAAAAAGTAAAAAAATAAATCTTAATATAAGAATAAAATGATGAACGAGAAAATTAATGTCATTGGGGTACAAGCGTGGGGTGTTCTATAAATATATCAATTGTTATAGTTTCTAACTTCTTTCAATTCCGAAATTGCACCCCACGCTTTTACCCCAATGACATTAATTTTCTCGTTCATCATTTCATTCTTATATTAAGAATTATTTTTTTACTTTTTAGTTCGATTCAGTATAAAAGCGTTTTCTTTAGTTTTTTAAAATTATAATTTATTTTTCATTTTTTTAGTTCGATCTACAATAAAAGCGTGTTTTTTAAACTGTCATTTATTAATTGTTGAATTTATCCTTGAGTTTGATATTTGGATCCAGAATTACGTGGCTGCTGGAATAAGTCTTGCTCTTCAATGGATTTTAATTAAAGGGTCTGAAGTGTATTTATTCTCTCTGTTTACGGGGCCTCGGATGAGTCCCGTGTCGTTATATTAGATTCCGTCTCAAAAGAACAGGTCAAACAAATAAAATGTGTGGTAAGAAGAAAAAAAGTTCGAATTAAAAAAAAAATTAATATACCATGTTTTTATAACGGATTAAAAAGTATAAAATTCCTCTTTTTCGATTTTTTTCTTCTTTTTTCACATTTTCATGCATTGTCATCCACTTCTGAGATATGGTCCAAATTTGAAGTCTCTAGCTCATCGGAAAGTCACACAGTTTAAAATCAATAACAAAATTCCATCCAGACAAACATTAAAGAAAGCGAGTTAATAAAAACATGGTAATACTAAGTGTCAATCGTATTCTCACCTTTTAAGCGTATTGCTATAACGTTAATTCGTATCATCACTTCTAAACGTATTGCTTTATAAAAATAAAAAATATTTAGCAGTTAGAGCATAAATTATTTTTCTTCATATCGCGAGCCTTTTTTTTTTAATTTTCATTTTCAGAAAAATGTTTATATTATAGTTAGAAATTGATAACACACACCCACCCTCCACTTTCTCACATACAGAACACTTTTTTGTTTGTTTTATTTTTATAAACCACAAGTGTATTAATTAAAACACTCGCTGTAGGGTTACACCTTTTTCTTTTAGTCGCTAAATCTGGAATTAGTGACCAAATCTGGAAATTGTATATGGAATTAGTCGCCAAATCTGAAAATGGTATATCGAATTAGTCACCAAATTTGAAAATTGTATGTGCAATAAGTTGCCAAACCTGGAAGTGGTATATGGAATTGTCACCAAATCTGATTATCGTGATTCCTGACGATCCTGATGAGGACAATGGAACAAAATTATGAAATTATTGTATTGTCATCGGTCCTTGACAAGTGTGCAAAATTTCGAATTAATCTGACCTTTTTAAGTGGGTGAAAATCAAGTTCCAAGATTCCATTACATGCAAGTGAAACTTATAAAAGCGTGTTAAAAATAAATAAATAAACTGATACACATTCCTCCTCCTAAGACAAAGACACAATTACTCTTTCTAATATACAGAATAAAAGAAAATTTGTTCCCTTAAATCTGTATCTATGGGCGCACCTACATAATGCGCATAGAAAAAAAAGCACTTCTATTCAAAGTCTGTTTTTTTTGTTTTCATCTCCCGACTCCTTTTCTTTAGATAGAGTATCCCTATTAGCTGAAGCGTCCGAAACTGTGTTTTTTCTTGTGAATTAATTTTCACTTTCAGGTTCCCTGGCATTACTATTACTAGCACTTGCATAAGATTATGTACTTGCAAAAAATACTTAAAAAATTATCCAATTTTGCATATTTGTTATTAATATTATACTCATTTTCATTTCGAATTTTTCGTTTTTGAGAACTACTCAAAGTTTTATTTAACCCCACTCATTTTAGGGTCGCGAGTCTTCTTGTTTGTTAACAAAATACCATTTTTGAACCAGAGTATTAAATTTCGATTTAAAAATAACAGTTCTAATATTGAAAGCGAGAAAAAGTGAGGTGGAAATGTTTTAATAGTATAAAGTAACACACCCTATATTTAAGTGCATTGAATATAAAAATAGAGATGTCTGTTCTAAAAGCCATTTTGTGAAACACTTCTCATTATGCTTTATTTGATTGAATACTCATAAATCTACACCAAATAATAGCTTAAGTTGCTCGCTATGTCTTTCTAAGTATCGTAATACTATTTCACATGAAAAAAGCATAACAGATGTACGTTATTTACAACTTCATTAAATGAAAATTAAATAAATGAGGGGGGGGGGGACTAAAATTGCCAATAACTTTGCTTCTTCGGTAAAAAGTAAATTATGTATTTTTTCTCTCTATAGCTAATTTAAAGTATACTATAATAGCAACAGTGGGGAATTTTTTACCTTCCTAGCATAGTATCCGATTCTCCATCTGACTTTTATGTTAGTAGTTCAGGTTTAAAAAGAAAACCCACTAAAGAAAAGTATCTCTCGTAGCGGGGATTACAGCACATCAAACAAAATATTTTTAGATTTGTTTATTGGATTAAAGATATGTAATGAGCATATTAAAATTTTGATTTTGAATAACTCAGATCGCCAATTGGAAAAATCGCTTAAAAGTTGGATTTTTTGCTTTAAAACGAAGTTTGAGAAAATCTACATAAATGGCGTCAGTCAGGCTTTGGGCCTCCTAGAAGCCTTGGACCCCTTCGCAGTGCGGGGGTGTACGTTACGCCACTGATAAGAATGTACATTATTTCTTAAAACTGCAGTTACCATTTATTAATACTGGAATTTTTTTTAGCTCTAGTCCTTAAGCCAAATGGTAAACAAACGACAAAAACATTTTTTTACTCTTAGAAGTAATCATGTACTGTAACTAAACAAAACATGTCTGACTTAACATTTCATGCATACGTCATTCAAATCTTAATAAAGGTTTAACTGTAATAATCGATCACGTAATTTCACCACGTTGATAAACCATATTTATCAAAATGAAAAGATTCTGTACGTCTACATTTGAATTCATTCAGAAAACTTTTTGCTGGATAATCACGAAGGTAGCAAATGAAAAATAGAAGGGGGAGTGCCAAAAAAAAATTAAGTTTATTTTAAAATTAAAAAGTTGAAATTTTTTAGTTTAGTTTAAAATTAAATCGTTTTATTTTTCTTTTATGACTTCCTTCTCGCAGAACATTGTTGCAAATCATGCAGAATTAGTTAAATTTTAAGTAAGTAGAACTTTATTCTATGAAGCATTTTCTTTGAAGATTCATATATTTTGCAAAAGTTATGAAAATAAAAATAATGCATTGTTCATATTTTTAAATAAAATGTGACACAACAAATATCTGTTTTTCTAAATGTTTATTTGATATCAACAATTTTTGTTATATATTTCTAGCAGTGGCAACGTTTGAACAAACTGACACATTCGATAATAGCAAACGCCGCATCACATATAGATTAATACTTCACTAGAGAATTAGCCCCCATATTAATTTTAATCGCAATCACCGCAGCTAATTTCTAGCACAAAAAAGCTAACACTCATTTTAAAGTGCCAGTGGCGTGTATTTTCTCGGGGCGCCCTCAGGGGCGTTTTTTCTCCCCTTCGCAGGCCATCTGTCAGTCAGGACATCACGTGTCCACTCTCCCTCCGTGACAGGTGGTCAGGGCTCTTCCCACCTGCGGGTATGTATCCCCCCCACCCTTCTTGTTTATGTTCTTCTGTTAAGTGTGGGAAAAATATGAATCGAGAATGATTATCATGCAGTAGAGCGGGACAATGCGGGTTTATAAACCACGTAAAGTAGAATCTTTTTTCTTTTTTTTTTCTTATCGTGTTTTATGTAATACACCATCGTTGATTCGAAATGTTTTATGGTGGTGTTAAACATTTGATTATGTAAGCCTTGTTTATGTGTGAAGGGGGGGGGGAGAAAGTACGTAGTCTCCATTTTTCTTTTATTCTTAATGAATTATCAACTTTATATGCTGAGGCTCGAATATTTTTAAATTTCAAGGATACAGTATATGATCAATGGGTTACATTAACACTAACTTAAACGTAAATGAATATTTGACCATTTCCCCCCCCTTTTTTTTTTGCCTGAAAATAAATGTTCCGAGTTTTAATTATGTTCTTTAGCACTAACCGAAGAGAATCTAATGTTACTGTAAAAATGAAAACATTTAACTAGGATAGATAAGTTTCAATTTGGCAAGCGTTCGTAACGTGTTCAGAGTTACTAAACGAGAATAATTTTTTTTATTAAAATTGTTATTGGATAAATTCTACTTAGAAATATAATGTTCTCTTAATTGATGGATTGATTTATATGTTGCAAAATTGGAACGTTTTATGAGATTCCATCAACAATAGCCGTTCTATACTACGTTGTACTGACATGTAAAGTAACTTCCGAAATTGAATATATTTTGACGTAATGCACGTGAGAGTCATGTGTCAAATCGATAAATTATCATTTCTTTTGAAATATTATTTATTTATTTTGAAATCATGTATCAAAATAAAATAAGCTTTTTGTTTTTCTATTTTTTCTTTTTATTTTGACACGGGAGTATTTAATGTGAAAGTGTTATATTTAAACACAACAAAAACTACAAAACTGGTTATGAACTACCGTGAAATCGGGCGTGTAAAGCGCACTTTGAACACAAAAAATTAGATTGAAATTTACGGGTGCGCATTATACGCCAGGTATGAAAATGATAACTTCGAAAATAAAAATAAAAGAAATAAGCATAAAAAAAATCAGACTCTTCTACATAGATCGCAATACTGTTTATTTAAAAAGAAAAGCTTACCTAGTGATCGTAACGGATTTTATAGTCTTAAAATATACTCTTTTTCAAAAGCCTGAAATTATATAACCTCGATTAAATGACTTTAAAATATAATACCATTGCACGCATACATTTTAAGTTCCTTCGTAAAAAGAGGGGGTGCACGTTATACGGCGAATATACCCAAAAATTAAAAAGGCAGCTTAAAAGCATAGGTGCCCGTTATACACCGGATTTTACAGTACTTTTGGCTGTTGTCACTTTTCTTTTCGGTTTTTAAAAATCGAGAATGATGGAGTTTTCTTAAAACACACAAACATCTAAAAAAAAAAATGCACTTCTAACATAAAAGAATATCAAAGGAGTCAAGATTCTTTTTTTTAAAAAAATTAAAGCTATTTATTTAAAATTCAGACAAAAAGCTACTTTAGCTCTTTGATTATGCGATATGTCTAAAATTTAAATGCAGAAAGTCAAACTGGTGAAATACAATAATGTATTCAAACAAAAAGATAATCAACTTTCTTTCACATATCACTTAATACAATAAATGAAAAATGTAAAGTAAAATTTTTTGAAATGAAAAATAAGATTAAAAAGTGAAAACTAAACGAAATTCTTTCAAAGAAAAATAATCTTCTTAAGGAGAAAAAAAAATATTTGAAAAAATATTTGTTAACAATCAAAACTCTAATTTTCGAAAGAAATTCTAGATAAAATATATCACTTCCTATTTACTTTAAAATTTCGATTTTAAACATTTATTATTATTATTATTCTTTTTCTCGGATATATAGTTGAATCTACAGGTTTCATTTTTAACAATCAGTTAATATGTGTAAATTATTTAGTTAAAGTTGGAAAAGATTCTTTCAAAATAAAATAAATAAAACTACATCAAAAGTAATGATTTACTGCTGACAGAATATTCTTTTCTAATCGTACTGATATAATCAATAAAAAATGTAACAATATGTATTTCATTCTCCTACAAAAATTATTGGATGTAACTATCGGAAATGCCAGATTCTTCGATTTGAACAGTTGTTGGGAAAGGACGTTTAATTTCCGGCATCTCAGAGTGGAAAACAAACTAAAAATGCATCTGTTTTCGAAGATCGTTGACAAGTTATTCTTTGATGCAAATTGAATAATGACGTAAACATATCCAGGGGGACTGGCTTCGCTTCGTAATTTAGTCAGAACAAAAGTAACTATAAGAACTTATAGTTACTTTTGTTCTGACTAAATTACGGCAGCTGCGACTCAGAAGAAGATGGCAGGGGGACACACAAAATAAGGAAGGAAAAATAACAATAATAAAAAGAGGAGAGTTCCTCAAGTGCATCACCTGCTATTTATGGAATCTACACGCTGTTGCGCGCTACCTCAAGAAGTTAATAAAATTGTCATGTCTTCTATTCAGATGTTCTGCTTTCACCTGTCTTGTATGCTTTCGTATCGTCTGCTCTTCTTTGGCTCTTTCAAAGACATCCGATTTTGATTAAACATGGATGTAAATTCTATCAAATACGGATGTGTAAATGTAATATTCTATAGAAATTGAGAAAAAAAATTTATAATATTTTTTTGTTTGAATATACTATATAAAATTTTTTTTGTTGTCTTGCAGCTAACATTCAAATATTATTGTGGAATTGAGTTCATTAAAAGAAAAATGATTTTAAATATCAATTTGTGTTGAGTCTGACAGCCATTTTATAGTACAACAGAACCATTTACTCAAAAGAATACGAGTTAGTAAATAAAATATGATTTACATAAAAATTAGAATATGAATATGAGGAATAATAAATGATACAGAATGAGTCATGTGATATGTTATATTGCAATGAGCGCCATGTTCCTCACCATCGAATCATTATCAACAAAACAGTTTGTTGCCACTAGCATTTTCCTAAACTTAAAATTCGATGACAACTGAATTCTTAACAGTTTAATAGAAAATTGTTGTCTAAAAAATAATACAAACCATATCAAATGAAGAATAATTTTCTTAAATCAATGTAGATGAAACATAAATACTTTATTTTAGTTTATCTTATCCATTTATTTATTTATTTATTGTAAATGTAAGAAAAGCTGTACCTGATAGTAAAATCATCAGGACAAATTTTGCGTTTGACTCATAACGAAATGCAATAAACTTTGCCGAAAGTGTTCTTTATTACTAAGAGATACTTACTTATATTTATAAATTATCCTGTTTAAAAATTATAAAACAAATTTCTGCAATAAATAAACATAGCATATAGCAAAATATCTCTTTCATACAAAAAAAAGTGTTTTGAAAATTTAAGAAAAAATTGAAAAATATATAAGAAATATAAAAGTGTGTGAGAGAGAGAGAGAAAAAAAATATTATAGGATCTAAGCCGTTGTTCACAAAAATTCACTCTAATTATTGTATTTTTACTCTGATCAAAAATATTTTTTATTTAATCGTCTTGAAGTGTAAAAATTTTCTATGCACGATATGTAAAATTGGGGAGGGGGAAGGGGGGATTTATCTAGTTTTTCGAGATTTCCTGCAAGTAATGGAGCGCTTTTATTTCTGTCATAATACTTTTGTATTATTTAACACACCACTATCCAGAAATTTAGAAAATTTGATTATAAATAAATAGTATTTTATAAAAAAAAAGGGAAACATAATTCATAATTTTCAAAAAAAAATTAGAATTTCTTAATTTTTGTGCGATGAAACACGTTTGTTAGAAAAAGTAATTCGTTTTTAACACAGATAAAATTTTAGTCTCTCAAAAGAAATTAGAATCTAAGTTTATATCTCAATAGGAAAAAGTTCCTTAATGGATGAAAATAAAGAGGTTTTGTCTAGCTTCTTGAAATGCTTTGTCAGCATTCCCTACAGAAAAAAAAAATCATTTACATACCACACAAAATATAATGTTCTCATAGATTAACCGTCAAAATACAAAAGCTGTCATTTTTCGAAAAAAGATACTATTCAACCAACCATTTATAGTTCGCGTGATGTTCTGTTTGATTTGCTATTGATATGAACTTGGCCTTTTATCGCTAAACTGGCGTTGTTATACATGAAGTTGATATTTAACAGATAAATTGTTTTCTAAATATTAATATAAAAAAAGACTTCTAAAATAAAAAAATAATAATAAAATTTACTCATTTTAATCCTGTTCTATATTTGTCATTGAAAATCTTTAGCAAATCTTGTTTCATTTATTTATTTTCAAATGTTGTTAGAGATAGAAAAGCTTCAAAAATGAATCGCAGATCAATTTTAAAGTTTTTTCTTATTCTTGTTGAATAATTGGCGTACTAATTTAAATATCACAAGCTAGTTTAAGAAAACAATGAAAAAGAAAAAGTATCAATAAATATTATTTGAATGTTAGGCGACACGTCTTAATTTGAAAAATATTGATTTAAAATAATTTTCAAAACAAGTGGGGAAAAATTACTTTCAATTCACATATTTCGGTATTCCATTTTTTATAATACATAAGAAGTAATATATTTAAAATTTAATATTTTTTTTAATGTAAGGTTAACTCTTTCCACAAAAGTGGGGAAATAAAAAAGTTGAACTGAATAGAATAGCATCATTATGACAATCAAGTTTTTCTAGTTCATAATCAAAAAGTATTTTAATCATTCAGTTTCTTTTAATATATCCTTAGAAGTATTAAACATATAGTAAAGAATAATGCATATAATAAATTAATTTTTTTGTTAATTCTAGATGTTTTACATTTTATTTCTGTCTTTAGCATAATATTCGTTCAAGTATACAAACACAGAATTTGTTATACGAATTCTGAAATCACCAAATGACAAGATAAAAGAAAACGAATGAGGGGAAAAAATAGGACTGAAATTTTTCACTTTTTAAAGGAATTTCCACCCCAACCCCCATTATTCACGCAGTTTTGATACACCTTTCTACCTTTTTATTACAAGCTTTTATTTAACTTGCAATGCAATATGTTTGGGTGTAATCTTGCAACTCAATTTTAAAGCTGATATCATCAATCGATTGAGCTGAAATTTTGTATACATGTTTAGTTTGGATGATAATGCTTGTTTTGAACATTTATTTTCCTATATAGCTGTTTAAATGATATTAATTAAAAACCTTAAAGCGCATAATTGTCTTACCCCTGTGTGCTGTTTAAGTTAGCCACGATACGGTATAATTTTTTTTTTTTTACAAAATAATAATATTTGTATTTTTTACGATTTTTTTAAAAAACGAGTCAAAATTAATGCGTTTTTATGAAAATGATGTCTAAATTGTAGCATATGAATTTTTTTCCGTTTAAATGAATCTACATTCCGTAACAAAACAGCTCATACTTTTCTCTTTTAGAACCAGTCACTTAAAAAATAAAATACCAAAAACTTTTTTTTACGATTTCTCAAAAAATACTCAAAATTTTAATTAAACATTTAATAACTTCGTCATTTATGAAGATAATCTTAGGAAACTTTTTTTCGTGTGTAGAACAATGTTATCCAAGATGTGTGCAAAGATTGAAAAAAAATTGCTTAAAAATTACGGATTTTGAAAATCTTTTTGTGTTTTTCGTCTGATACCCTTTTTGCGATAATTCATTTAGCTAGACTGTTCGAAATTAATCGGCAAATGACTTTGCAACAATCATGCGTTGAATGATAAGAACAGACTGAAAAACGTGTCCAGCGATAACTAAAATTAAAATATAAATTAAAATAAAAAAAAACTTTTTTAAAACAAGTTTTAATTTAAATGCACTAAAAAGAATAAAATAAACTTTTCCTTCAAAACTTTTTTATACTATCAACTTATAACGTCATTACACAATTTCTATGATATAAAAGCTTATCGCAAGATTTACCTGTGTAGATAAACAAGTAAATTAAATAACTTGATCTGATTGATTTTAACTTTTAAAATTTTCAAACTAAGTAAATACGTATATTTAAATCTCGCGATAAGCTTTTATATCATATAAATTGTGTAATGACGTTATAAAATGATAGTAAAAAAGAGTTTTAAAGAAAAAGTTTATTTTATTCTTTTTAGCGCATTTAATTAAAAACTTGCTTATAAAAAAGTTTTTTTAAAATTTATTTCTTTTATCTCGAGTCGAATCATGCAATCTATATGCGCTGGAATAAAGAAGAGTATTAGAAGAACAAAGAACCCTTTCCCCCTGCAAACTCAGGTTTTAGGCCCCAAATATGTACTTAAGTGTACTTAAGTGTCTCAAGCTTTGGGCTTCCTGGAGTGCTTGCCCCCTCCCCCGTAATGCCGGGGCTTACGTTACGCCACTGTTATCTATCTTTCTATATATATTGTTTCGAATATTGCGACTTAACTTCATGGGACATATTTAAGCAATATATAAATAAATTTTATGGCACCAAAATGCAATTTTCAAGTAGATTTTTTAAAAAAAGTTTTAAGCTTTCTTTTTTCTTTGACAGAAGTAACATTCATCGTAAATAAGAAATTGACTTCTCTTTTCCTTTGTATTAAACTGTCGTCACCAAAGGGAAACCGCCAACTTCATGTGGGGGTATGCGGAACACAATAAATTTACAAAACTCAAGGGCATTCTGTGGGACACAAAGTCAGATATCGATCACAAATTGGATTTAAACCACTTACCACAATTACCAGCACCAATCCTCTTACGCAATGATAAAAAGTAATCAAGATACCGTGAGAAAATTCAGCCACACTTGGCGATATTTCAGATAAACGGTTCTCGGAAACAGCGCTTATTTACCATATGGAGTTGTAGCTTCCCCAAATTTACGGTACACTACGGCGTTCTAGATGGATAAATAGAGGGGGAAGAATACTTTTATAAAACTCAGCCAGCCGTCATGGGAATTAACACATTAAAATCGTCTCATTGTGCGCGATTATTTGTGATTGGCGGTAATGACAGTTAAATGGCGTCGCCAGCGATTAAGCCATCTGTCAAGACTTCGGTGTATCCGTGGTACCAAATTGTTTTCGTTTAGAATACACAGAGAGAGAGAGAGAGAGAGAGAGAGTAATTATTTTCAGATCTGTTTTTGGAGAAGTTCAAAATTTGAGATATATTCTTATTTTCAAGGAAGAGAATAATTTTTTTCCCTCAAGCATTAATGTTTCCAATCGTCTGATCATTAAAGAAAAAGACTCATTTTTTAAATTAATACTTTTAGCTTACTTTTTTTATTAGATTGGTGTTTATGAAATGTCTGATTTTTGAGTGAATGTATAAAACTAAGAGCATATTATTTCAAAAGCTGTTTAACCAAATTATACTCTATTTGTTCAATACATCTTTTCGAAAGAGATTTTAATGCATAGATGCCTGTTTCGAAGAAATTCTTATCTTTAGAGTCAATAAACTCAAAAATGAAATTTTTCAGTCATCATTTTCATACTGCTTAACCCGTAAAAACTGTTGCAAATGTTTTTAAAAAATTAGAGTCATGGTTGGCGAAAATTTTTGTGAATAAGTTGGGTGCTACAAAATTTCATTTTATAATGCACTTAATTTCGTAATTGTTTTGTATGCCGTAAGCGGTCAAACCAGCGTTGCACTTTTCGATCGTTAACAGTGTGACGGATCTATACGCGACCTTTTGATTAATCCTCTTGGGAAAACTTTGGGGCTAGCTTTCGCGTTCATTCACAGCCATCCCACAAGAGAAAACCCTGATATGTAGATTAGTCTGACTACATAAAATCAAGGTTTTGTAAATGTAAGATAGAAGGAGCAGAGGAACTGTTGCAGTGATACGTAGGTGAGATATAATTCATTATCACAACTTAAGGATGGAGTTTGCCACTATAATAAATTAGTGGACTGAGAATTAATAATCTAAGATAGATTGGATTAGATTAAATTAAACAGATTACTTGCGCTTGTTTACTCTTAGAGTAGATTGCTTTCATTATATCACTTCTAGGGTCTAATCTAGTAGTTTCACTATGTTTGATTAGTATGCTTGAATAGTGATAAAATAATAATTATTATGGAAGTTTCTGGTGATGTTTTGTCCCCCCCCCACACCCTTAGGTAGGCAGGACAATGAAGGAGCGATTTCAAATAGAAGTCGCTCACAACAGTTCTATCCCCACAAATGCCTGGTTTACATTGTTTGCAGCATATTATCAACTTTATAACCCTTATAAAAAATTACCCGAACATCAGCTGAATTCATATCCTTAGGAAATTCGAAACAATTAATACAATGGAACACCTTAGAGAAAATATTCGTTGAAATGCGACTTCGGTAATGGACAATGCGAATATAAACGAGGTCGTGCCAAAAATAAAATCACAACGAAAACAGGGAGACAAACGTTCACAAGTAAAGAATATCCGTCATTTCATATACACCAGGGGTCTTCAAATTGTGTTCGAAGGAAACCTAGGTTTCCACGAGGCATATCCAGGAGTTCTACGAATCACAATATAAAATCGAAAATAAAATTACAAATGGGATTTACGTTTTCTATTAAAACCAGGGATCCGGATACGCTGCACTTGATCAGATTTTCTGGATATAAATTTTTTGATCCACCAATGTCAAGGGGGCTCGTCCAGGGCCCAAAATCAGCTTACATCGGCTCTGGTATCTTAAGTTCATCCCAATTATTAAATCTGAACATTTTATTCACAGACGATAACTTTATTTTTTTAATACATTTTTAAACTTTTATTATATATAAATATGAGAAAACAATATTAAAACGTTTTTCCCCCCTCCATGCATTCTACTTACTATTTTATGAATATTATATTGCTTGCTATTCTAGGTTTTACGAAATATTATTTTATACTCATTTATACAACTAGTTTTCTAATGGAAAATGTACTCTTTTACATTTGTGGGAAGCCGGCTGGGTGGCGTGGTTGGTTTGTCACTGGCCTTCTGCACCCAAGGTTGAGGGTTCGACCCCGGCCCAAGTCAGTGGATTTTCGCGATGCAGAAAATCAACAGCGGCCATGTCGTATGGGTATACGGCATGTAAAAGATCTCTAGAGTGTCTGTTTGGCTTGGGTGCTCTCGTCAAAATTAAATCCTGGTACAAGTTCGCATCGTCAGAGGTCAGGTGCCTCCCTCTGGGGAGGAAACTGGGCGTCAAAATTACCTGCGGCGATTGATATCCGCCTATACGGCGCCGCACTAAAGAGTGATACCACCTTCTGGGGATGTACTAGGTTTGCAATGATAAAAATATCAATCCGCAGCCCATTGGATGAAAAAAAAACATTTGGGGGAAAAACGCTTATATTGAAAGAGAGAGAAAACACAGCTTATCGACATATCACCATATTCGACGTTAAGCAAAAACAGCTCTTAAGGGGGTCACTTCACGCAGCCTTTTCCCTATCTCCGTAATGTTAAAAATGACCAAATTTAAGGAACAATTTTGAAAAATTGACAAGTTGTACAGTCATGAATTTTTTTGTGTAGATTTATTGTATTGTTTTTATTATTTTGATGAGAGCATTTTTCAAAATTTTGATTAGTTTTTTTTAAAAAAATTCATATGTGGAGTAACACGTCAAAATTATTAAAACGATAAAAATTCTTGTACATTTTAATCCATAAAATTTTTTTGAATAATTTTTTTGACAAAATCTCTCATTAAAATATTTATTTGTATAGTTTTAACATATGTGCAAAGTTTCTAAGCTATAAATTAAGTTTATTTTTCAAAAATGTTCCTTTTGTGTTGAAATTTACACTTTTGAGAAATAGTGATTTAAAGTAAAAATTTACTATTAACTAATACGTACCAGAACCACAACTTGGATTTCTGGTATCATATGCAAGATCATCTTCTTGTCTACATTTTAATTGTTTGTTTTTAGTTCTAGCTTCTTTGGTTCATTGTAAAACTGCCTATTTTGCTTTCTTAATATGCGCATGATCTACTTCTTCCAACGCTCGACATTTGTAAAATCCAGGGTTTGAATGTTTAATACATCTAAAACTTTTAATTTGGTAATGAAACCTTGATTATATAAAAATGTAGCTTCAAATACTATAGTTTTTAAAGTTCCTAATTGTATAAATAAAGTTTTTGAAACTATAAATCAAATACAATTTAAGGTTTCATTGAAATTTTAAGTTTTACCGTTAAAGCACGTAAAAAAAGAGTTCACGACTAGAGAAATCTCTAAATACTTTTTTAATGCAATTGCTAATTGCAATAGGTGAGTTGTGTTAAGCATATATGTGTCACCTTTCAGTATGAACCTATTATATTCACACCACGAATCACCTCCCATGGGGCATAAGCCGTGTCGTATTTTCAAATCTGTGGAGAGTTTATGAAAAAAATATAGCCCAAATAGTTTGCATCATGACTGACAAGTTTTCTGAGTTGCTTCAAATAGCCACACGAAACATAGTATCTTTACAATTTGTCTATTACTGCATCTGTTAATCTATAACGACCTCCTAGAGATTTTTTGTCCACAAGATTTTTGCCTTTAAATTTTGATTTTAATGCCCTGTCATGTGTCTCCATCCTTTTCTCAACATGACCAACACATTCTAATGTTTTAATGTTGACATCTTTCTAAGGTTAAGATTCTAAAACTGCTTTCTATGCTTTAAAGTCCTCATCACCCAAATATTTTGTCGCAATTAGTAAATCGTAATTTGTGTCGTGCCTCTGAGCAATGGAAAATACAAAGTCCACCTTCAACTTTCATCCCCCTACTACTTCCGAAGTAATCTGCCGAACACTCAATGTTATGTACATTGTCGTTAAAATTACTTGAGTATTTCCTCTATAGTTTTTCGGCATCAACAACTTTCCCAGTGTTCACACTAACTGCTGTAATACCATTCAGAGAAACATGACCCCATTTTTGCCAAATGCCATAGACAAACACCGGTACAATAGGACTTGCATTATTAAATGATATCATTTCGACAGCAGTTATATATATAATACCATAGACTGGCTAATTTCTGTGTCGTGTTATTTAATGCCATGCATGAACTCGTAAAACCACTTTGGTGGACGTGACAATTCATAACTAAACAAAATATTTTCGCAGTTGCTTCTCTTTTCCAATAAAAATAATAGCATATAAATAGTACCCAGTGTTTACTTCATATAATTTTGTATCTTTTTAAAAGCTTTTATTTAACCTTACAATGTATGTATGTATGTATGTATGTATGTAATTTGTTCGGGTGGAATCTTGCAACTCAAATTTTGAAGCTGATATCTTCCTCCCATTGAGCTGAAATTTTGTATACACGTTTAGTTTGGATGACAATGCATGTTTTGACCATTTATATTCCGATATTGCAATTAATTAAAAAGATATTAATTAAAAACGTTTAACTAGTTTGGGCGCCAACTTGGATATATTTGCATTGTTGTAATAATTTTATTGTTACAACAATGACAAAAGTGGGCGTCAAAAATCGGTTTTCAGCCGAACTGGAATTTCATGACGTTGCGCTATTGACAGTATTAATTAAATTTGTCTAAAAAATAATTACATTTCTACAACGTAAAAATAATCTAATTCCTACAACGTATGTAATTTTTTACAAATTCTATCTATTTTCTTGGATTTAAATTCAAAACAAAAAAGTAGAGCTATTTTTCAAGTAGATTGGTACATTGTATACCTTTCTCAACACTGCCAAGTTAAACTGAGATGGAGTATTGAAGAAATTCTTTAAATAATTTATCTAACTTTAATCTATGAAACTCAGACAAAAAATAATTACAGAATCGGAAAGATCATTTTTTTATGTATCTTACCCATCAAAAGGAGTCCGCTAGGAAAACAATAAGAGAAAAATATTATCTAGAAATGCAATATATTTTCGATTAAAAAAAATAATTTTATAATAAAATAAAGGAATTTTTTAAAGAAATTTTCTAATATTTTAAGCCTACAAGTAATTTAAATACACCTCATTTTATCACCAGTAATCTAAACACACACTACGACATGTGTCCTTAAATTTAATTACAAATAGAATCTGTTAATTGTATTTGAATTTAATTATTGATTTTTTCAAAATCAAGTTTCTAAAGATGATCTGAGCAATTTAAAAAAAAAATAGATTCTTACGTAGAAGATATTCAATGTGCAGCAAAAATTATCATTATTTGATAAAACTTCTTTTTTGATTACAAAATGCGTTTTGAGTCTTAAGCATTTTATTGATTAATACAAATATTTAAATGCCTTTTGAAGTTTTTTAATAAACAACTAAAATTTCTTCTAATATGTTAGAGAAATATATCCCTTATCTTCAAAATATTTCAAATAAATAATATATTCTTTAAGTTTTTCAAAAATAGTCAAAATTTTAATTAAACATTTAATAACTTTGTCATTTATGAAGATAATCTCACTAAACCTTTTTTTTTTCGTGTGTAGAACAATGTTACCCAAAATCTGCACGAAGATTGAAAAAATTGCTTAAAAATTACGGATTTAAAAAAATTGGTTTTTAGTCTAATACCATTTTGCGAGAATTAATTCAGCTAAACCAGGGATGCGAACCAGCGTTCAATGAGTTGAACAGGCTGAGAAACCTGTCCAGAGATAACTAAAAAGTAAAAAATAAATTAAATGTAAAAAAACTTTTTTAAGAACAAGCTTTTATTTAAACGCGCTAAAAAGAATAAAATAAACTTTTCCTTTAAAACTTTTTTTACTATCAACTTATAACGTCATTACACAATTTATATGATATAAAAGCTTGTCGCGAGATATACCTGTGTAGATAAACAAGTAAAATAAATAACTTGACCTGATTGATTTTGGTTTTTAAAAATTCAAACTAAGTAAATATGAGTACTTAAATATTGCGACAAGCTTTTATATCATATAAATTGTGTAATGACGTTATAAGTTGATAGTAAAAAAAGTTTTAAAGGAAAAGTTTATTTTATTCTTTTTAGCGCGTTTAAATAAAAGCTTGTTCTTAAAAAAAGTTTTTTTACATTTAATTTATTTTTATTTGATTAACTACTGTTTAATAAACCTGGTATTAAGAAATGTTTGAATAACATCACAAATCACAACATGTCAACAACTTTAGAACCAAACTTTGGATTTGGGACCAAAACTTATGTGAATACCTTGTTTTTTACATTTTATTTATAATAAATGTGGTTTCAAAGCACAAGAAAACAGTAGAATGTTCATTATTTCAAAAAAAAACTTTCAAATGAATCTAAAAGGAAACATACTCTATTATTTGACTTACCTAAGCTTTTAAAGTTGAATTATTCATGTATAATTTGAATTCATTATCTGATTTATGACGCATTTAATTTCTGGAAAGTTTGTGTTTTGTACCTTTGTACGTTTTAAACGTTTATTATTAAAACATAAACATGTTAAAAAAGGTTTTGATAGAAACAATGTTTCCAATAGCAGAAATTCGTAAATATTTGAAGAGGTAAAAACAACACGCGAGATTCCAGAAAGTAAACAAACACTACAATTATTCACTTACTTCTTTCCTGAACAAGTTACGGATCAAAATAAATCCTTTTAATCAATTTAAAATATTTGATGAGGCTGAAAAGTAGCAAGTGTCTTTTGTTTTGAAATGAAAGGGGCGTGGCAATCAGCTGGTTTTGGGTTTGACGATGTAAACAAATTTTTAAAAAATATTAAAAATACTTCTAATTCAACTAGAACAAAAATTTAATTGCAGTAGAAAGAGAAAGAGTGGTATTTTATTTTTCAATCAAAATTGAAAAATCGATTTTTTGGATCGACTT
>BMAO01036337.1:0-21548 GCA_019973975.1 Trichonephila clavata | reverse complement strand
ACATGTCTAGCTTGAAAATACATCGTACAAATGAGCTTACACCTCTTCATCACCTTTCATATCCAACTCCAGTAACCCTTCACAATGACGCCTTATATGACTGCATGGTTTGCATATTTCTCAATGCAAAACATTGATTGGCAGTTACCTATTTGCATATTTCCTTCTACTTTTGCAGCAAATTTCAGCTTCTTTTATTCTCAATGGCTTGCATAAATTTACATTTACCTCTCCATGCTTAGTTTTTGGAAGTGAGTATATTTATGATAAGTTATAATAAAATAATTTATTACTAAAATGGTATGAAATTTAAAGAATTTTTATAACTTTTATTTTTTTTAGTTATATTGACATTGGTTTATTTATATTTGCAAAATGGAAGAAAAACGTCATTTATAGTTAAAATTTAATTTTTAAAAATTATTCATGAATATTTCCAATTCTAATTTTCTTAAATAAATAATTTTAACAGCATTAGAAAGAAGTGTATATTTAAAAAATTTAAAAGATACTTTAGCTTTTCCATTATATAGAGTAGAATGTTAAATTTACAATATATTGACTATAAATCAATACAAAATGGTATGTAAATAAAATATTTGTTAGTAATATATAATCAAACATTAATAAATTATTAAAATGATAGTTTTCCACACACATTTTCTGAGATATAATTTTCAAATTTGGGATGTGGAATATGAAAAAATACATTACTTAAATATCAAAAATGCTCATATAACCTGGATTTTCTGTTTAAGAAAATCAATTACGAAGCATTTTATAAAATTTAAAAAATGTTCGAAAGGAGAATTTTTAACTAGAATACATTACTTTTTTAAATAATCAAAAATATACTTCTTAATTATTTAAATGTATGCTAAAAATAAATATAGACACAAAACATTACCTTACCGATATTCTCTTAATCTCGGTCCTAAAATAAATTAATTATAATAATCCCTTTTAAAAGGGATTATTACAATCATAAAAGTAAGTATTTAAGCAATAAATGAAATTTTATATGTTATAGTTAAAAGAAGGGATTATTATAAATATTAAAAAAGGTTGAGTGCAACAATTTGAAATTAAGCATTTATAAGTAACTAGCTGAACCCAGCAGATGTGTTGTCCTGCCAATCCGTATTATAAACAGCTTGTAAATTAATAAATTGAGTTTTAGTAATATTTTCAATAATTAATTTAATTTTTATTTTATATAACTAAAAAATAATTCAAAATAACGCATCTAGCATAACGCAAGTGGATAAACAACATTATTGGTGTTATGATTTGGTGTAGACGTACAAAGTTTTTGGAGTTTCTAGCACTGCTGCAATCCCCTATGATGCTGCAGCCAGAGCATTCTCGCCCTTCATCCGAATTTCTGAAAGTATCAGATTGAGCAGAAAATTTTTTCCGGTGCGTCCTGGTGCATCAAAAAAAGTCCACCATTCCGCTCCGTATATGCTCCATGACTGAGTCATACGCAAGTCATTGATCATTTGTTGAGTCTTATCTGAGCCTCAACATAAAAAGTGATTGATGGAAAATGTATTCCGAATACTGCACTTCTTGGTTAAGATTTGCTCTACGAGCTCGGAGAAATATGTCTTCGCTCATACTCTATGCTTTTCCCATAGATCTTTCGGATCAGAAGGCACACAGGTTGTCAAAATGATGGCGAATAGAGTTCGTATTTGGTGAGTATGACGTTTCAGATGCTTCTGTCAATGCTTCGTACCAATGTTGATTATTTTCTAGCGTACCAAGTTTGAAACATGCTTCTCTATATGTTTGACACACTTGACCATCGATGGTTTTGATTGCATGAAAAGATGTTGATCCTTTGATCACGTGAAACGGCATTCGTAAATAGTAGCATTCACTATTATTCGGGTGAACAGTATATACTCGTCCTAATATGATAGTAGAAAATATGCCAGGCATTGAAGAATATTTTGCTCCTTGTTTTCTTCTGCAAAATTTCTTCGTTGATTGATTCATGTATGATACTGTGGGACTTCTCATGATTATAGCACTGTTTCGCGAATTCATTAGTTGCACACAGTTGGGGAAAAAATGGTCAACGTTGTGTATGGGGGAATCTACAGCTCTTTGAAGGGCGTTCTCTTCCGTGAAGTAGACTCGTCGACTGTTTTGTAAGTAATGCTGAGATGCATAACAGCAGGAAAGCGTTCATTAATATTAAAACCAAAAATTTGCCATATAATTTCATTACTGCTAATATAACGTCCAAATTAAGTTGATCTACTTCATTGACGGGCGCATTGGAATTCGCAAGTACGAAAACTGCCATACCACTGCCTTTATTTACATATTTACAGATGCATTTGATCGACTTAACTGAATTGCAGATCTCTACGCGATATGCGCGTTGAATGACTTCAAATGTATAGGAGAATGCGGCACAATCAATTTCAATATCAACATTATTGAGTTTGACAGTCGTTGTGTGTCCACCATCAACTTATTTTCGTCGCCTGTACAGCGAATAACCATTGCCATTAGTTTGTGTTTCCTTTAACAGCTGACGTGGATAAATTTTCCGTTTCTCATGCTGAGCTATTGTGGGTTATGTAGCCCACATGGTGCATGAATCATGTTCTTGACAATATCAATTAATCCCGGATCTTCTGGGTCAGGTAATTCAGCTTTATTGATATTGTCAATTGGAGTGGGAACAATTTTTTCAACCAACCAAATTAAGATAAGAGCACGAGGTAAACATCTTCTCTACACCCAGCTGCGAGTTTCTCCGTAAATATGATTCTTAGTGATGAGATCCATAAAACATCAATTTTTGTTTGGAAACTCTCGCTATGAGTTCATGTCCGTAGAATGACTGCTGTCCAGGAAAGAGTTGATCTTTAATTTTTGTCCAAAGATGGATTCACATACGAAAGTGATGAAAAGACCTGTACATCTATATTTGAGTACGTATGTCAAAGCATCCTGAGCATATTCATGCATGTGTCTTGGACTTCCAGTGTACAAAGCCAGAAATATAACCCTTAGCCCAACATCAACAACTCCTTTATCATTTGTGATTGTATCTCGTAAATGAATGTACTCTTTCTGTCTAAGTTTCAATTGATTGTAACGAATGTAATTAAGTCGTTCGCTTTCAACTTTAGCGTACATGTCAACAATGGAATGCTGAAAAAGTTGACAACGTTTCAGAATATGGTTAGACTGTTCAACTCTAATCATGACACTGTATGTATAAAAACTTATACTTTCTTAAACTTTTTTTTATAACTATAACTTTTTTTTTGTGATGTTAAGCACCTGTAATAAGATTAATTTGATACAATTCAAGATTATATCCATCTTTTCCTCGTGGAAACTATGGGATATTGAAGTGCGTCGTACGACCGATGTGTTTCGGTAACACGTTTCTAGGTTTGATCTCACCCTCTAATAATATCTCGCCTGGTAATTTCTGTTCCGACAATTACAGCTGCTACTTCAGGAGCGATTGGATCACTAAAAACGTCTTTCATGCTCATTTACTGGAGCTTTATCTGCTAAGTAAACCAATCTGATGATACACTTGTCCTTGGACTTTGAATGTGGACATGCAATTATATCTCACAATACTTGCCGCTCCAAATGATGTCATTTGAAAACATGAATTATAATTCCGAATGGTGCTATAGAAAGTCTTTGGACTCCTCAGTAGTTCCAGCCACATAAGTAAGAAGTGGCTCTGGTAGTTCAGCCTGTGGTGGCAAGTTGACTTTGCCATTTGAACAACATACCAGATGGTTATAATTAAAGTTACACTATTCAGAGGCCTGTAAAACCTGTTCTGATTATCGGATTTTGAGGAAACTTGGGATATATACTATATGGACCATGGGGAAAAGGTTTCTGCTGTATATATATAAAAAAATTAGCACAAATTTTGACCACCTGGTGGCTTTTATCGAATATTCCTTATGCAAATCCGTAAAACCTGTGTGTAAACTTGCAGTCATAGCTAGAGAATCATTCAGCGTGCGTTTTTTATCGTTAGTCATGCCCTTACAAAAAAAAAAGATTGAGCTTTACTGGTAAAACTGTATTATCAGAACGGCAGCAATCATTTAGCTGCTCTACGTGAATATCATCGTTTAAAGGATCTGCGAAAAAGCCACATATTGAGGATTGGTTTGAGGAAGATGTTAATGAAATTTGAAGAAACTGGGAATTTGGGTGTGCTGCCCGGAAGAGGACGGAAACCGGCTGGGACTGAAACTGTAGAAGTTGCTACTGCTATGGTTGAAAGAGCCTCTAGTTCCATCTATTCTTCAGCATTCGGTCGATCAGTGTCACGTGAGTTGGAGATTTTGTGGTCGAGAGTACGAAAAACTTTGCGATATATTTTGAAATGGTATTCCTATAAGATTCATGATGCAGACGCTGAAACTTCAAGATCAGAAAACACGTCTTGAATTTGCTTGCTGATTTTTGGCGAGAATAAAAGTTGATGATACGTGGCCTTAGAAATTCTGTGGTCAGATGAGCCATATTTTTATTTGGATGAAAATAAAAAATGATGTACTCAATATATGTGAATACTCAAAATATGGGGTACTTAACCTCCAAATAACCATTGTATTCTGATTACGTGACTGCTTGGTGTGGATTTACTGCTGAGTTTATCCTCGGACCCTTTATCTTTGAATCTCTCACTCCACAAAGGTCCTAAAAGATGCTCTGTCATGAGTCCACGGTTTAGTGAACTTCTTCAACAGCAGGTCATTCCTACTTTATAGGAACGACAATGTTTTCAAACCACTATCTTTATGCAAGATGGAGCAAGCCTTCACATTGGGCGTCAAGTCAAAGCACTGCTTAGTACTAACTTTGGCGATAATCGTGTAATATCCAGACATTCTTCAGATGCATGGCCTTCTCGTTCATCTGACTTAAATCCCTGGGATTTCTGGTTGTGGGGATTTCTAAAAGACCGTGTTTAAAGAGGAAGAATCAAGACTTTACCTGATTTGAATGCTAGCTTTGTACGCCATGTGGCTGAAATTCCTCGTGCGTTGCTTCGTATTACCATTGAAAACGCTATAAGGCGCTTTCAACACGTTATTCATGTCAATGGAGTACATACTGAGCATATTCTGTAATTGAATAAATTTTAACGATTTTAACATATTTGGGCATCACATTTCCTCCTGCTGGTCAAAATTTGAACTATTTTTTTAATCTCAGAAACTTTTTTCTCATGGTTTACATGGCTTATATTCCAAGTTTCATCAAAACCCCCGATAAGCAAAACGGGTTCTACAGGTCTCTGAATAGTGTAAGTTTAATTATTGCCACCTGGTACTTTTCAAAAAATAATTTTTAATACGCTTTAAAATTGAAAACGATCTCTGACCTTATGCATATTCGATATCGGTATTGTTAGAAATATTTTCAGAAATATCTCTACATTAGAATTTCTCTTGCAACTCGGTTCATTTCTGATGGAGATCTTCATTGTATATCTTTATTTTCTTTTAAAAATAGTAAAAGCTGATCCAATTCATATCGTCAAAATTAAAAAATTCAATATCGTCTTTGTATGTTTCCTTTAGTTTTTGTATTGCTTTCTTCTTAATTTCAGGTAATAATCTCTTGTCAAAAGATACAGTAAAGCGTTCTAAAACAGTTTCATATACCTTAGCTCTTCGAGATAGTTATGTTCTTGCCCTATCACATATGCCATAAAATGAGTTCACTTTTAAGTTTTCCTTTCTTTCAAACATTCATAATCGACTCTTTTTGCTTTTCACTGAAAATAATTTTTATCTTTTATTGCGTGAGAGCTTGTCCAGCTTCCTCTTTAATCGATATCCCTGATAAATCAGTTGCTCCCTGTTACATTTTTCTAAATTCATTTCTGAAAATTTAGATATGATTTTTTAGAGATTTTAGAAGACTAGATCTTTTTGATGGATTCACACTCAACTTATTGTAACCAGTAGCATTTATTCAATGGAGTATGGTATTCCCCCCTAATCATGGTCATTAGGGAAGTTTCATATTTGCCCATCTTTGTTTTAAAAGAAAATTTGCCTCATTGTATTGTGGTCCTTTTTTCCTCTTTCGTATCCCGGACTTCAGCCAGGGGCGCTTTTATTAATATTTATTTTGCTATTAAGGCCTAAATTCAACTAGCGTGAATTGTAACAAATCAATCATTTGAGAAATAGCTCCCAGTCAGGTTGCGGTATGGGCCCTGTATCGTTCATGCCATTAGCTCCAAATCACTGACATAAATAACTTCAGTGATGTCTCGCTAGAGATCATTGGAGAGCGGAGTGGTGATGTGTTGTGTTCTTGAAACAAAGCTGTTTCTGACTTGGTGTCTTATTGGTCAAAGTCAGAGATTGAACCCCTTCGTAATTGGAGTCAGTCAGTCTATGGGCCCACTAGAATTCCTCCTCAGGGGGCTCATCTTCTTTAGATGAGTACGGATATCACAATCCCGTGGTGTTTTGGTGATATTTTCTTTTTCTCAAGTGGTTTACTGCCTTTGGTAAACATCAATTTCACGACCCCAGGGAACCCTAGTGATCCTTCTCTATTTTCGACCCTCTTTCTTGTCATATATTTCCTCCGTTTTTTCTTTTCCGATCTAGACCACAGTTGAAATTTTTTATATGTACTTGTATAAAATGAATATATATGTAACAGAGAGGGTGGTGTCTAGGGGTATGTGGAATAAAAGAAACATTTATGTTTAAGGAGATTTAATGACAAATCTACAGGTTGTTATACCTGACTAGGCACGCGCTGCTGGGAAAAGTAAGTGCGCTACTTCTCACGTTTACATCCGGGGGTACAGAGATTGGCGCTGATGTCGCCTGTGCGTATGCAACACTCGTCCATCCTGATGTGGTCGGTTCCCGACCAGGCTGGAAAATGTGCAAGTAAAAATTATACAAATATTAACAACTGAAAAGAAAAAAAAAGATGAAACAAATTTTTAAAGTTCAAATTTTCTTGAGTATAAAGAAAAAAAAAATGTCATTAGTTCTGGAAAGAAAAGACTTAGGGATTATCCCATGGTTTCATCAGATCAGCAGATGTGGATGTGAAATTCGGGCCTTCTTGTCTTCCTATTTTCTTTACATCGTATCTGTCGTTTGGACGAACTTTCACGACTTCATATGGGCCAAAATATTTTCTTCGCAATTTCACACCTACTCTGGTGTGCAATGGTTTTTTTATTGCAATCTAGTCACCTTCTTTGTATTTTCTTGCTTCGTTGCGATGTTTATTGTAGTGTAGTCTACTTTGTTCTTGTAATTTCAGAATATTGGATTTGGCATCTTCTCTCATTTGTTGTTTATTCTGTAAAGATAATTGGAAATTTTCTTCCTCGATAATGGCTTTGATTTTGATGTCATCTTTATTTTTCATTTTGACGCCTGTTAAAAGTTCAAATGATGTATATTTGGTGGCTATGGATACAGTGCTGTTAATTATTCGTTGAACTGATGATACTTGTCTATACCATTTATTGGGATCTTCAAATGAAAGCTTTGTTAGGACTGGTATTAACGTTGCATGAATTTTTTCTACCTGACCGTTCCCACGCGGTACACCAGTTGTGATTAAAATTAACTCGATATCTTCATCCTGACAAAATTTCTGAAATTCTGTAGAAGTGAATGCTGTTCCTTTGTCAAAAATTATTCGTCTGGGACTTCCAAAAGTAACTTGTAGTAATTTTAATTTGTCTAAAGCGCATCGTGAGCTGAAGGAGATTTTTCAGGATAAATTCACAGAAATTTGGTGAAAGCGTCGATGACAGTAAATATATATTTGTAATTTTTGTTGATACTTGGGAGTGGACCCAAAAAGTCAATATGGTAGGTATCAAATGGAATATCACCTTTTGGTATGGGATGTAGAAACCCTTCGCATTTGCCAAATTTTTTGGATGAAAGAATGCAAGGAATACAATTTGCAATAACATTTTCTACAGTCATACGCATATTTGGGAAAAATAATTGTTGTTTGACTAAATTTTCAGTTTTGTTGATGCCGAAATGTCCTTTAGAATTTTCAAGTTGTACGATTTGTTTTTGCATTTCAAGTGGAACGACTAGTAGTTCTTGAATGTTGACAATTTGGTACAGCACATCGTTTTTTAATGTACAATCAGAGGCCGAAGATGATTGTAATGATTGTTTGATACTGAATGTAAATTCATCATTAATTTGTGCTTTTTAATTTTTTGTGTTGTCTCGTTGTATTGTATGATTATTACTGGATAACGACTGAGTGCGTCAACATGTTGCATTTGTTTACCGGCCTGTGAAGTATTTCGTAATCTAAATCTTCTAAGAAGAGAGCCCATCGTGCTATTTTTGGCGATAGTTTTTTGAAATACTTTGCAATCTGTGATTATTTTAAATTTTGTGCCGTCGAGATAGTGTCGAAATTTTTTTAATACTGCAACTATCGCTAAGACCTCTAGCTCGTAGCTGGAGTATTTCTCTTCTTTAGGAGAAGTTTTATGACTCATATAGTGTATTGGATGAAAGTTCTGATTTGAGTCCATTTGTAGAAGTATAGCGTCAAACCCTTTTGCACTGGCATCGCAGTGTATTTGTAATGGAGCGTTTTGCTGATACAGATGCAATACAGGTTCCTGAGACAAAATTTGTTTCAAAGAGAGAAAAGCTTGTTTTTGTGTAGGACCAAAGGTAAATGGAACTTTGTCTCGTAAAAGATCGCTTAAAGGTCGTGCGATTGATGCGTAGTCCTTAATACATTTTCTAAAATAGCCTGTTAGTCCTAAAAATGATTGGACGTGCCGAGTATTTTTAGGTGTTTGGAAATTCATGACTGCATTTGTTTTAGCTGTTGAAGGACGAATAGTACCTTCTTCAATAATATGACCAAGAAAAGTTAATCTCCGCTGAAGAAAATTACACTTTTTAAAATTAAACTCTAAACAATAAGTAGCAACAACATCAAATACTTTTCTTTGCAATCCCTTCACATGCAGAATTTGTCGGAATTAAAATGTCGTCCATGTATACGATAGCAGTGTTGTCTTTTAAGAGATCTTTAAACACAATTTGAATGTATTTTTGAAATAGTGAGAGAGAGTTACACAAGCCAAAAGGACCTCTATTAAATTAGTATTGTCCATCATGTGTTATGAAGCTGGTGTATTTACGGCTATCAGGATCAATTTTAATGGGAGAAAAACTGTTTTTTAAGTCCAGGCTCCATGCAGTATGTCAAAAATGTCTTCAATGAGGGGTAGTGGAAATCTTTGTTTAATTGTTTTAAAATTAAGAGCACGAAAATCAACAGAGTCTTGTTGACTGGTCTTTTTTCTTGACAAGAACTAAAGGTGCGGAAAAATTAGATGAACTTGGAGAAATTATTCCATCAGACAGCCATTGGTCAATTTGGTTTTCGACGATAATTTTTCCACTTGACTTAATCTTCTAGGACGTAACGCGATAGGTGTGTCATCAGAAAGGATAATTTGTATTTGTAAGTTTGTATCTTTAATTTTATTTGGTTTGTAAGATTGGATAAGGTTTTCAACTTATCGACGCGTATCAACATTCAAAAAAAAAATATGTGATAAATCTGCTTCAGGATAAATTACAGTTAAATTTGATAAATAACAATCCTCATTTTGAAAAGGCAAAGAGAGAGTTTCGTTTTCATCATTAACCGGTAAAGAATCACAATGGCTAATTTTCAATTCAGAAAAAGATATGTTTATTTTAGCTTCGCGCTGAAAATCAGTTATATAACGTATTTGATCGGATATGGGCTCTGACGTCTGTTCATATTTCTTATTTTCTTTTTTATAGAATAATTTCTGTTTTGGAGAGTTTAACGATTCATTGTTATTCATTGGGTTTTCTACGTTACTCGCACTGTCAATGTTTTGAAATTGAGTTGAACCATTTGGCCTTGAACCTTCGCTGGAATGATTTAGGATAGTTGGCGGTGCAAAAGAATGCAAGCTCCACATATTTTTGCTGATTGATTCAGAAGCGAAATTATTTTGTCTATAATTTTTATTTTCATGCGAAAGAATGTTCTTAGAATGAGAGGAAGTAGGATTTTTTTCTGAAATTCGTGCATTTTCTTTTTCTGTTTTATTTAAATTATCAAAAATATTAGGCGGAACTATATTAAATCACAATACAATTTATGATAGACAGCTGCAGTTACTATTATCGGATTTTCACGAAAACTTGGAAGAGCTAATTTAATTTTAGTAAGTTGAGCTTGAATTTCATTTCAGAAAGCACAGGTTAATTGAACAGTTCCTAAAGATTTTGTTTTAGGTGGAATAAGGGAGGATTTCACACGCACAATACTCGCTCCCGAATCGATTAAAGTTTTCACGATTTTATCATTAACAAATATATTTTCGTATTGAAATTCGTGTAAGGATCCATTAAACATTTTACCTTCGACTTTACAAAACAGGACCGTGATTTAAATTAGGTCTGGAATTGAAATGAGTTTCGTTTCTGTGAGAACTACCACGCGGGTTATATGCTGAAGCGTTTCGTGGATAATTTGTGAAATTTTTATCACGTGAGTTGTAGCGATTAAAGCCCTGAGACGAGTTGCATTTTTATTTGCTGTCATACGGCGGTTGACGGTATTGTTTGCTGTCGGAATACGACTTTCGTTTTGCAACGAAGAAAACATCGCATTCCCTAGCCAATTCAGTAGGCTTAAACCAAGATTCGTTTCGGCGTATCGCGATATGTTGCGTTTCTCGATCGAGGGTGGAAAATAATTTGTCAGCTATCAGTAATTCACACAAAGTTTTAAAATCATTCGCATTACGAAGTTTACAATAATATTCAAAAGAACTTGTTAATCGTGACGAAAACTGTACGTGCGATTCGTTTGGCAATCGTTGAGCCCTACGGAAATTAATTAAGCATTCTTTCGCGGTTGGTTGAAATTCTCGTAAAATAATGTGTTTAACTTTCTCGTAATCTTGTAGTTCGTTTTCGGGGATATAAAGCAAAATACTGTTAGCTTTTTTACCAAGAATATTAATTAAGATCTCTGATTTTAATTCTTGTGGAACATTTTTGGTTGTAAACGCACGTTCAAGTGAATGAAAAAATAAATTATAATTTTCAGGTTTACAAGGAACTGGCATACTAAGGGTCTTAACAGATTTAATGAGACTTTCTCAGAGGTTAGTTGACGGTGTTTCGAATGTTGCAGTAGTATTGTTTGAGTTATTGGAATTTATAGCGGAGTTAATATTAGCGAGTTCAATTTCTTTTTCAAGTTGAATTATTTTTTTAGCCTTTTGCTCGGTTTCTTTTTTCTCTAGTTCTGCTTATTTTCGTTCATCTACGAGCAAATTAAGCATGTCCTTTACGAATTCAGGTTCGTTTTTGAAAGTGTCAGTTTGTTCGATTAGTGCTTTTAAACTCACACGTGTAGCATTTTCTGGGACAGTAACACTTAGTTCTTTCGTGGCAGTTATAAGATCTTCTTCCTTTGCATGCTGAGTAAAAAAGGTTTGATCCTAACTGATTTGACGATATCGGAGTGTATGTAGATTGCAGATAGACTTCGCTTATAAAAAGCTATCCGCTTGCGATGAGTTCACCTCTGTTCACTTTTCACGGCGATGATTGTAAATACGAAGCTGATGGAGTTTACACTCGATGCGATAAATAGGCGGGGAAATTGGCCTTTTTGTTTTACTGGAACACTTTTGGACGATGCTGAAGAGACTTTTTGGTTGAATCTCAATCTTTGGTTTGGCTTGGCAAAGGAGACGGTAGTATTGGTCTCAGAGCGGAGGATTAGCTCTTAGTAGATGTCGGAGGAATTCGTTGACTAAGTATTCGCCATTGTGTTGGGCGATTTCGATGAGCTCCGTTTGTTTTGGGCCACTTTTGATTTCAATACGGGTTCCAAAACCATTAAGGTTGAGAGGCTGAGCGCCCATGTAAAAGAGAGGGTGGTGTCTAGGGGTATGTTGAATAAAAGAGACGTTTATGCTTAAGGAGATTTAATGACAAATCTACAGGTTGTTAAACCTGACTAGGCGGCGCTGCTGGGAAAAGTAAGTGCGCTACTTCTCCCGCTTACATCCGGGGGTACAGAGAGTGGCGTTGGTGTCGCCTGAGCGTATGCAACACTCGTCCATCCTGATGTGGTCGGTTCCCGACCAGGCTGGAAAATATGCAAGTAAAAATTATATAAATATTAACAACTGAAAGAAAAAAAAAAGATGAAACAAATTTTTAAAGTTCAAATTTTCCTGAGTATAAAGAAAAAAAAATAAAGTCATTAGTTCTGGAAAGAAAAGACTTAGGGATTATCCCATGGTTTCATCAGATCAGCAGATGTGGATGTGAAATTCGGGCCTTCTTGTCTTTCTATTTTCTTTACATCGTACCTGTCGTTTGGACGAATTTTCAACAACAACAACAAAGTTTGTATATTTCAGATCCTTAGTGCGTGAGCAGTGAGGACACTGCCTTTAGGATGCCCGAGAAGATGTGGGAATTTCCACATAGACTGACTTTAGAGGGCGCTGGCAACGCCAGCCACCAGCGAGCGAACTAACCAGAGAGAAAGAGAGAGAGAGATTAGCGAGCGAGCGTGTGGTTTCGACGAGGAGGTCTGAGAGCCAACGCTGCTGAAAAAGAAAGCAACCGGGAACCAACTGACCGTGTAGGGACCAGTGGCCCAATGCTGGAAGTGTAGTCATAGTGAAGGTGACGCATCCATCCCCTGAATTACATAAGCCATCGTAAACTGTATAAGAACGTTGTTACCATTGTGAACTGTGGTGTGATATGAATGCAAGACTGAGAAATCATTGTTGAATACAAGAAGTATTTGTCTAAACGTTATTACTTATATATCTGTGTAGTAGTGTGTAGTCCTGTAACTAGTGTCCACATTAAACGTTTGTCTTAGTCAAAAACTGTGTCGTCAATTTAAATACCCCTAGAACTTCGTGTCATAAACCCCACAGAAAATGAGTGCACACTGGGATGTGGACTGTGTGGACTATTGATATCGCGATGTGGACTGTGAGGACTATTAATATTGCACTGTGAACTGTGTTAGTGTTTGTTAACGGATGCTAGACTGTGCTAGCGAACGGATGAACACAATAATCCTTTTCCGGATTGATAAAGCTCAACATTAACAACAAAGTTTGTATATTTCAGATCCTTAGTGCGTGAGCAGTGAAGACACTGCCTTTAGGATGCCCGAGAAGATGTGGGAATTTCCACATAGACCGACTGTAGAGGGCGCTGGCGATGCGAGCCATCAGCGAGCGAACTAACCCGAGAGAAGGAGAGATTAGCGAGCGAGTGAGCGGTCTCAACGAGGAGGTCTGAGAGCCAACGCTGCTGAAAAAGAAAGCAACCGTGTAGGGACCAGTGGCCCAATGCTGAAGGGTAGTCACGTGAAAATGACACATCCATCACCTGAATTACATAATCCACCGTGAACTGTATAAGAACGTTGTTACCATTGTGAACTGTGTTGTGATGTGAATACAAGAGTGAGAAACCATTGTTGAATACAAGAAGAAGTATTTGTCTAAACGTTATTACTTATATATCTGTGTAGTAGTGTGTAGTCCTGTAACAAGTGTCCACATTAAACGTTAGTCTTAGTCAAAAGCAGTGTCGTCAATTTAAATACCCCTAGAAATCAGTGTCATGAACCTCCTGTATATATATATATATATATATATATATACACTGGTGTCCAAAAGTTAAGTATAATTGATAATTATGTGAATAAAGAAGGAACTGTAAATCAGAATGGCGGGAAACGTGATATACGAGTGTAAAATGATTATAAAATAAGGAAGCAAATCAAAAGAATAATAATGATTAATTTTATTTTCCAAAGTAGCAGTTTGAAAGAAAACTGAGCATAGCAAGGATTCGCACTTTAAAGAAAAAATGAAAGAAAACATTAAATAAAATACTGATGCTGCAATTTAATAAGGCGTGTGGTCACCTCTCTGATAACCAGGCACGCTGCACAGCGATTTACCATACTTGCTATGAGATGATGAATGAGTTGTGGGCACAAACGGTTCCAAGCTTCTTGGAGAGCTCTCTTCAGTTCTGTAACGGAGCTTGGTGGGTGTGAAAGGGCTGCAATTTATCTCCCGAGCATATCCCATACATGCTCGATAGGATTTAAATCAGGGGATTTCGCAGGTGACGATATGCGCTGGATGTTTTCCGTTTCAAGGAAGTCATCAATCACCACCGCTCGGTGACATGGCGCATTATCATCCATTAATATGAAGTCAGGACCGACAGCACCTCGAAACAAGCGAACATAAGGCTCAAGAACTTCGTCTTCGTATCTTTGAGCAGTCACAGACCCCGTGTTAAAGAAATGGAGGTCTGTGCGGCCGTCCATCATGATGCCTGCCCATACCATTACTCCCCTTGATGGAAAATGATGTCTTTCCGTTATGTTTCTTGGTTCAAAACGTGTTCCACGTTCTCTCCATATCGTTACCCTCCGAGAATCACTACTCAGACTAAACCGGAACTCGTCACTGAACATCACATTGGTCCACTCTCCCACACTCCAATGTTGATGTTTCAAACTCCAATTCAAACGAGCGCGTTTATGCGCAGACAGGAGGGGAATACAAACTGCTGGTCTTCTGGCATACAGGCCAGCATGATTGAGTCTCCTGTAAACAGTTTGTCTCGAAATTTGTATTCCTGTGGTGACTGAGTGCCGAACCCAGTACTCTGGCAGTACTGCCCCTCTGACGTCGTGCACTTATTACCAGATATCGGTCTTGGCGAGGGGTTTTGACTCTTGGTCGACCTGATACTGGTTGTCGGGTAACATCTCCCGTTCTTTGAAACCTCTGCCACAGTCTTGAGATCACAGACTGGTCCACATTCAGAATTCGAGAGACTTCAGTTTGTGACCGTGAGGATTCCAGCATTCCAACGATTCTTTCTTTCGTAAACATGTCCAATCGGCGTCTTTGTGCCATCATTCACCTTGTTTGATGGTTAACAACCTTCCTTCGCACAGCAGTTGCACGAAACTTGTCTGAAATGCCTATACTGCGTGAACCGGTTTCTCCGTGTTCCGACATGTGCCGGTGTTTCGTGCAGGACGTAGTCGACTGAAAAGTTTTGCATAAACCCAATGTTTCTTCTTCACCCAATTAATATCCGCAAGAAATTTGGAATAATTTTACGAATATTTACTCCATGTTTTTCGCATTTGACGATTTGTGCTTAACTTTTGGACACCAGTATATATATGTTGATCGGGACTCGAACATTTTATGCAAATAAGTTACAAAGAACAAACAATCCTTTAAATACAGGATACAGCAGCAATGTTCACAGAATAAATCTCAGAAGGTCTTCACACTTTCAGCAATACTTAGACGCAGTTATCAGTGTCTAAAATACACGTATGTAAAAGATTATTCACAAGCGTAGCCGAGCTAATTGGTAAGCACGGTCAAGGCAAGTTTACTAGTCGCTAGTCCAAACAACACCGACTCGTTTCGGCAAGCATTTCTCTATTTATTAGTCCGGCGGATACTTCGAGAAAACGCCGATTGCGTCATTGATTGTGAAATTAGTGGATTTCTCCACTAATTTCTAGAAGAATCCAGAACGTCCCGAACTCGCCAAATATATATATATATATATATATATATATATATTATATATACACACAGTTGTGGCCAAAACTGTGGACACTTTTTAAAATTGCTATGTTTTGCAAAATTGTATGGTTATAGAAATTGTTACGTTTCACAAAATACAAAGTATTTTATATCATTTTAAAGAACATTTCAAGCTGAATTCAATGCAAAATTCAAATATTTGCAACGTAACAAAATTTTGCTGTAATGACTATCGATATACATTGGATACTGATGATAGTAGCTAGTTATCAGTGCTTAGTGGGGTTGCCTTTATTTTTCATTACAGCTTCACATCAATGTATCATTAAGCTGAGAATAGTTTTAAGCTTTTCTTTTCTTATTACATGATACTAGGAAATAATTATATCCTCGATTAGTTCCTTTTTATTTCAAGGGTACCTCGATCTTCTGAGAGTTCAAACGGTGCCACAAGTTTTCGATAGGATTGAAATTAGGACTTTTTCCTTTCCAGGTCAACAACTCAATGATCTTAGAACGATACCAGTCTTTCGATTACTTTACTGTGTGGCAAGGAGCAGAATCTTACTGAAATATAAATGAAACATTGTTGGTAAATAGATCCCTGATGGAAAGTAGAAGTTTGGGTTTTAGAATGGTATCAATGTATTTTCGGACATTCAGTGTCTCATCGATGATATGAAAACTTTCGATATCATCTTCTGATATGCATGATCAAATCATAAAACTATGTGGGTTCTTCACAGTTGCTTGGATGCAGTCAAAATGCAGTATTTCTCCTATTCTACATCTTACATATTTTTTGCCATCATTACCGAATAGCAATATCTTAGTTTCATCCCTCCATATAACTTGTGACCACTAATCATTTGTCTAATTAATATGTTCTTTTCACCATTGTAGTCTTTTTTAGCGCTGCTTTAAATTGAGATAATACATTTTTCTTGGAATTCTACCTCTTTGTCTAACATCTGTTAATCTTCTGATTGTTTTGGACTGACAGAAACACTAGCATCATTCAACTCCCTTCTGGTGGCCATTGTTGCCATTCTTCGATTTTGGAAACATATTATTTTTGTTCTTCTGTAATTAACAGATGTGGTGCATCTTTTTCGGCCTTTTCCTACTTTGTTTTTTATCAAATTTGTCTCTTGACATCTTAAACAAAGCTTCCAGTCTCTAGATGTCAAAGCTTCCAGTCTCACTGAGCCACCTACCTACCCTTGTTTTTTTTAACATAGGAAGGACCACTTTCTCAACATATATCTCTTTCTAGGTATCTAATCTACTCTTTTATTTCATGTCATTGCTTCTTTGACTAAATAGCATTGTTGTCCTGGCCAGGAGGCAGCTCTGACCTCAATTCTATTGAAAACTTGTGGTACCGTTTGAAAACTCGCAAAATTGATGTACCCATGAAATAAAAAGGAACTAATTGAGGTTATAATTGTTTCCTGGCATCATGAAATAACGAAGGAAGAGCTTAAAATTATTTTCAGCTCAATGAATCATCGATGTTAAGCTGTAATAAATAAATAAAGGCAACCCAACTAAGGATTGATAACTCACTGCTATCATCAGTATCTAATGTATATCGATAGTTGTTGCAACATAACTTTTTTTACGTTGCAAATATTTGAATTTTGCATTGAATTCAGTATGAAATGTTCTTTAAAATGATATAAAAGACTGCATTTTGTGCAACGCAACATTTTCTATAACCATACAAACTTGAAAAACATAACAATTTTAAAAAGTGTCCACAATTTTGGCCACCACAGTATATATATATAATGAGATTACTTATCGTTTATTAATAACATATTTTGGTTTTCAATTTGTATTGCGTTAATTTAGTTTCATTCTTCTTCAATTTCTTTAAATATTTTGACTTTGTTAATTTATTAGTTTTTGACTAACACTTTGGATTTTTCAACCCGCATGAGTTTGCCGTGTGCGGCATCCCGTAAGGAGAAAAATGAATGGAGTCCTGTGGATACCTTTTGCGTCTCCTTTGGCCCATGCTTCCCTGTAGACGGGAGGCAGGAGTGAGCCCACTCCTGTCAATCGACTTTTCATAAGTCTCTTCAATGTCCCCAGAGAGACATTGCTGTATACGGTTAGTTCTGCAGATAAGGTGTGTCAGGTTTACCCGTTGAATCCTCTCTCTGTTGCTGTAGTACTATATTCTGGGTGTAGGCCTCCAGGTAAGCTCCATTCCTTCCTCCAGGTAAGCTCCATGCCTGTTTTTTTGCCAGATGACTGGCATACTGCCTCCCTTGTTGAACTCCGTGGAAGATGGAGGCACGCCAGGAGGAAGTGTTTTTCGCTCTTATTGATTTAGTTCAGCTGTGCCCGGGAAAATGCATTGTTTTACCCAACCTTAGCATTGACGAAATTGCTGCGATACCAGATTTTTGCTTATATCTTTTCCAAACAATAATATGATAATAAAATAACCATTTTCTATTAATAAAGCACTAATAGGAGTAGGTGGTGCAACTTAATCTGTAAAACGTTTACGATCCGAGGATTTACTTATTGAAACCAGTTTTGCAGTTCAAGCTAAGTCATTCCTACTGGCTAAATCTTTTCTCTATTCTCCTGTTAATATAAGTCCGCATAAATCATTTTAGTGCTTCTTGCGGTGTCAGATCTGAGCATGACCTTCTGTACACCTCTGGGGCAAAAATCCTTGATGGATTTTCAAATCAGGGTGTGATTTAGTTTAGAAGAATAATAATTAAAAAGGATGCAACAACTGTACCAACTAAAGATTTGATTTTAACATACACTACCCCAAACTATAAAAGCTAGTTATTTAAACTGTAAATTCCATCCTTATATTCCGTATCCTTTACGCTGTTTCAAATGTCAAAGGTTTGGATACTCTCAAAACTGCCTGCCGTGGACAATTAACGTGCTCTAGATGTGTATCTATTGGACATGCCTCCTCATATTGCAATCTGGAGTAAAAATGCGTGAATTGTTCGTAGCCTCATTCTTTGGATTCAAAACTATGTCCAAAAATGAAAAACAAGGACAGGAAATTAAAACAAAAATATATCTTACTTAGAAGCTAGAAAATGAATACTCCCACAGATATCACACACGTACGCTCAGGCTGATAAATCTTCAACAATATCCGCTACTACGCAGACAGATAAAAACATCACAACAATAAAATTTCCACCTTTAAATTTATTTCAACCGCTGTTATCCCTCCCGAACCGTAATATCTATCTATCTACTTCTGCTGTTTCCACGTCATCATCAATTCAAACGCACCTCTTGCCATCTATATCTTCAATAGCAGCTACAGTGTCATAGCCTCAGCCCACCTATTCCTAGGTTTAATGACGTACTTCCACCACTAATAGTCTGTTTACCCCAATTATATATCATCTTCGTCAATCATATCTGCTTCCACTTCCAACTCTGCTATTCCACCTCCCTCTGCTTCTACTACAATATGGGATTTCAAACAAAATTAAAAAACCTATGCAAGGAAAAAAATTCACTAACAACAATAAATAAACCAAAAATAGAAATAAAAATAGCATCGCACAAACTGCGGAAAAGTGCACCCATACAGGATTCCTCCGAATAAAATATTTCCCAACAGCATAACGTGCGTTCTCCTACCCTGTTGTAACCCAACATGCTGTATTGAGATTCATCGTGTTACCTGGGCCTGCTAGATCACTATATCTTTCACCAACCGAGTACGAATGGGATATCATTGGATGGAATCGACAGCGTGATCCACAACCGGAATTAAAAACATAGCATTGACCGACCAAGAGCAGCAAGCATGTAATTCCATCCCCAAAACTGATATCCGGTATTTGTATGACACATTGCATGTTTTCATTTAAAGTTCTAGTGGTTACACCGGTTGTTAATGTACCACCATTTCACATTTGAAGTGGCTCTTCTCGCGCTTACATTAATTGGTCTGTGATCTTGAAAGTTAAATCAGTTAAACGTTACCTAGACAAATGTATTTCTACAATAATTTTTTCTTGGTGTTGAGATTCCACCCCCCCCCCTTCCCATTCAGTGTAAGATGTATTCGAGAGTAACTTAGCACGGCTGTGAACTAAAAATGAACTTGTTTAACCTGATTAGATTTATTCGTTTGTTCAAAATAAAATTTGTTCAAGAAAAACGCATGCGAAAATTTTGTACAAATTGCAACAATACAGAGATACGGATGGAAGATGGCTTGGGCTTCTACACCCCTCAAATTTGTGGAAATCATTGGTTTACAATATCGGTTCAAAATCTTTTGTTGTAGGTTGAATTTATGACTAGAATTCATCAAGACTGGGGTCCCTACTAGGGCCAGGTCTGCCAGAATCCACCTCTGGCTTTGAGTTCAGTATGATGATAGTTTTATCCACGCCTGGAGGCACTAAAAAGAGCGCCGTCTAGCATTCTATATAATTATACAGTCCTTGCACATGGTGTGATAGCATGGGCAACCATTACATATATGGCAGGAACACTTCCTTTTTTCATGTCATGTTAGCGCTTCATTTTCGAGATCTTATGGTTGGTGGCGATACCTTATTTTTGAGGCATCGGAGACGTCTTTTAACAAGATAACTCAAGACCATATGTTGCCATCGTGTCCTGACCTACCACGACACAGAGGGAGTTTTATTATAACCTTGGCCAGCACGTTCTCGAAAGCTCTCCCCCATTGAAAATATCTGGTCATGGGTTGTTAAAAGCCTAAATCACTGCCATTCTCCATCTACTACGATTGATGAAATATGGAATATATTTTAGGCAGCGTGGAATAAGCTTTCCCGTATCTTTCAATCAAGCCTAGTTCTACTCAATGCATAACAGGGTTGAGCCGTTTTATCTACTAGAGGAGGCAGCCGTACTATTTTGTATGCATACAATAAGTAAAGTTTTGTTATATTTTCTTTCCTTCAGGGTATTGTAATTTTAATTGCAGCAGTGTAATTAATTTCGTCAAGTACGATCAAAAAAGACGAGTCATTGTGTCCTCCAACCAAGACGTTAATTTGCATTTTTTTCCCGTGAAATAATTGATTTAAGGCAACTTTGAGCGATTGAATAATATTTTTTGTAAATTTTATCTCCAAGAATTATTTTTGAAGTTATTTATTTCTCAGCCAGGAATCATGGCTGCGCTTTAGAACGGTTTCGGAATATACCATTGGACATTTGTGAAGGATGATTGAAAAATGATTAGCTCCGTGCACATCGCCTGCTGTCATTCCACATGAACTTTGGAAACATCTAAAAGCAGCACTAGGAACACACACTAGATGTGCACGAGGATGCACATCTAGAAACATCCAAAATATTTTTCTTTCAATATCGAGAGATGTCACACTATTACCAACTATTGCAGTTACACAAAATATCGATTTTTTTCATGTTCCACAAATTTGAAAAGGACCGTTATTTCAATCTTTTCTCCCTTTTATTTTATGTTATTTATCCAATAAATTGCACTTTGATTTCTCTTGTCTATGGTATGAAGTTTTGAATGATCAGAGCAGTGTATGTGTAAACAAGTTTATGTATTTAAAAGGTCCATAAATATGAGTAAACTTATTTGAATTTAAAATGTGGCAGATAAAAAAAATCGTTTCCGATATTATTTATCCTAATTGGAAGCTATTATAAAGATAATGTGTTACGATTTGAGTATTTTTGAAAGAAAGAAACCACATAAATAAAGCTTCAAAGTTATCTTTATTATTATATCTTCTGCTTTAATAACAAATTTTGCAAATAAGCACATCATTATCTGTGATCAAGTCAAAACACTTATAATATAAATTAGATTATAAACCAAGCTGTGTTT